>PVIJ01022716.1:0-15542 GCA_004024925.1 Scalopus aquaticus
TCTACACTGCTGGTGGGAATGTGAACTGGTCCAACCACTATGGAAGGCTGTATGGCGATTCCTCAGACTGCTAAACATGGAGCTTCCATACGACCCAGCAATCCCACTTTTGGGAATTTACCCAAAGGATACAAAAACACTAATCCAAAAGGATACATGCACCCGTATGTTCATTGCAGCACTGTTCACAATAGCAAAGTGAAATAAGCCAGAAAGAAAGAGAAAAATATCGAATGGTTTCACTTATAACAGGACTATAGGGAGGCCGGGTGGGAGAGAGACAATCAGTGGGGGGGGAGGGGGGAGGAAGGAGCCGGAGGGAGGGAAGGGAAAGGGCACGAAATGGAATAGAAAAGAACACAAGGGACCATGGAGATGGATCACGGGTGAATTGGTGGTGGGCTACCCAAGGTAAAATGTAAAAGACATAAATAACAATAAAAATATATATTATATATAAAAAAAAAAAGATGGTAAGCCAAGCTACCTCCTGCTGAACACTGTTGTTTAAGATGCAGCTGGAGCTGGAGGAAGCAGTGAAGGAGATCAAGAAGGGACAGTTAGAGAAGGGAGAGGATGTATGAAGGAGAGGATTTCCATAAGAAAGGAGGGCCAGGAGAGTCAAAGGCTGCAGGAAGGCTGGCAACTTGAAGAATAAATGCACCTCTGTACATCTACTAGATTGGATAGTGCATGGCCCACTGAGGGACCAGAGATGTGAATGGGAGGTGAGAATTTGGACCATCAAATGGGTAAATCTTTGGAGAAAGTTTTAATTTGTTTTTTAAAATATATTTTTATTGTTATTTATGTCTTTTACATTTTGTATTCCCCTTGGGTAACCCACCACCAATTCACCCGTGATCCATCTCCATGGTCCCTTGTGTTCTTTTCTACTCCATTTTGTGCCCTTATCCTCCCCTCCTCTCACCCCCCCACCCCGAGTGTCTCTCTCCTATTTGGTTTCCCTATAGTACTGTTATAAGTGAAACCATTCGATATTTTTCTCTTTCTTTCTGGCTTATTTCACTGAGTATGATCCCCTCTAATTCCATCCATGTCGCTGCAAATTGCATGTGTTTATCTTCTTTGAATGTTGAATAGTATTCCACTGTGTATATGTACCACATCTTCTTGATCCAGTCATCTATTTTTGGACATCTGGGTTGCTTCCATACCTTTGCTATTGTGAACAGTGCTGCAATGAACATACGGGTGCATGTATCCTTTTGGATTAGTGTTTTTGCGTCCTCTGGCTAGATTCCCAAAAGTGGTATTGCTGGGTCGTATGGAAGCTCCATGTTTAGCAGTTTGAGGAATCGCCATACAGCTTTCCACAGTGGTTGGACCAGTTTGCATTCCCACCAGCAGTGTAGAAGAGTTCCTTTTTCTCCACATCCTTTCCAGCATTTGTTGTTGCCTGTATTTTTAATGTGCGCCATCCTCACAGGTGTGAGGTGGTATCTCATTGTGGTTTTGATTTGCATTTCCTTGATTATAAGTGATATTAAACATTTTTTCATGTACCTGTTGGCCATTTGCTTTTCTTCTTTGGAGAAGTGTCTTTTGAGCTCTTCTGCCCATTTTTTGACTGGGTTATTGGCTTTGTTTTGTTGAGTTGTGTGAGTTCCTTGTAAATTTTTGTTATCAGCCCTTTATTGGATGTATTGTGTGCAAAGATCTTTTCCCAGTTGGTAGAGTGTCTGTTAGTTTTGGTTAATATCTCTTTTGCTGTACAGAAGCTTTTCATTTTGATGTAATCCCATCTGTTTATCTTGTCCTTCACTTCCTTCGCTTTGGGGGATGTGTCTTTCAAGATTTTGCTGAGATGTATGTCGTGTAGAGTTTTGCCTATATTTTCTTCTATAAATTTTATGGTTTTAGGTCTTATGTCCAGGTCTTTTATCCATTTTGAATTGACTTTTGCGCAGGGTGTGAGGTAGTAGTCTAGCTTCATTTTTTTGCATGTGGCTGTCCAGTTTTCCCAGCACCATTTATTGAATAGACTGTCCTTGTTCCACTGCATTTTCTTTGCTCCTTTGTCAAAGATTAGTTGTTCATAGATATGCGGCTTTAATTCTGGGTTTTCTATTTGGTTCCATTGGTCTGAGACAGTTTTAATTTGAAAGGAAGGACCCAGTGAAGATGTGGTGGAAGACACAGAGAAGGGAGAATTTATTGATGGAGAACCCACTGGAGGTAAGCTGAGGGAAATCCAGAACTCAGAGGAAGAAAGTGCTGTGGGCGGTAGGAAGGAGCTTTTTCTCTGATCTGAAAGAGAGGATGGCTGGATGGCAGAGATCATCACTATCCATCAGAAGGTGACAGCAAGAGGAAATTTAGATACAATGGCTCATCTTTCTAGAGGAAGTCAGACAAGTCATAGGCAGAGTGAAGGAATAAAGTAAGAGTTCCTCAGTTTGCTTACGAAGAGGGACAGCTAGAGCTGTCGCTGAAGCCAACCAAGGGAGAAAGGACTGAGAACCAATCAAGGGACTGCTGGCAGGTCTTACTGAGGACACACTGTGCAGTGGACAGTCTCTGTGCTCTGCAGATACTTCCAACTAAGCCTGATCACTCAGCAAATGGACACAGATGACACAGGGGGATTCACTGTCCAGGGGACGAGATTTACTTGGATAGAGGGAGTCTAGGGTCTTCATGGACAGAACAAAATGGAATTTAGAGGGAGGATGGAAGGGGAAAAGCAAACTTTTTGGGAAAAGGAAAAAGCCGTAGAGGCTCTGGGTTGAAGATCTGAGGTGTCTGTCTCCCGTGAATAAGAATTTCAAAGTGGACCAGCCTCTCTCAGAAAGTGGGTTTAGTTCAGGAAAGACTAAAAAGAGCACTAAGCAGACTCAGGAGGTCTGGGCCTGTCTACCAATTTGTGAAGCTTTGGGAAAATCACTTAACCTCCACCTCATGAGAGTGCTAAGCTAGTTGGTTCCCAAGGTTTCCTTGGGCAAATAGCCTGGTATTTGTGTCCAGTGGCTCATTTAGTGATGAGTTGTTAACATCTGAGATTGGAACAAGGTTCCACTTGTTCTTAGTGGAAAACTACTTCTTAAACATTCCTTGGTCTTTCCAACAAGTCTTAACCTCCAGGCATCCCTTTTTTCAGTCCTGTCTCTGGCCTGGCTGTAATAATCAAGCAGTTCACCCCACAGACTCCACTTATATCTCTAATAAGCAATGGTGAGTGGCAGTGGGCAAGTGACCAGAGCACTGCTGCCCTATGCAGTGGCTCCATCTTCTAGAGGTTGGCCAGGGTCGACCAGTTAGATGACCTTCAGCGTCTGATCAGCTTCACTTTGTCTGGGAAACATATTAACTCCTGTTGCTCTCATGTTTTGGCTTTCTTCCCCACAAATTTTTTTTTTTACTAAAAAAATATGGTTAAATGTACATACTATGAAATTTACTATCCTAACCCTTTTTAAGTGTACAATTTAGTGACAGGAAGTACATTCACATTGTTGTACAAACCATCCATCTCCATCCAGAATTCTTATCATTGTTCCAAACTGAAACTCTGTACCCATTCAAGAGTAAGTCCCCATGCTTTATTCCCAAGTCCCTGGTAACCATTTTCCATTCTATTTCCATAGATTTGACTACTCTAGGGGCTCTCTGGAAATTTCTAGTAAAATTAAACATACAGAAACCTGTGTCTCAATTCCACTCTGAGTATTTATCCAAGAGAAAAAAAAAGACACAGCATTTGTTTGCAGAAAGACTGGCACAAAATTATTCCTAAAAGCCTTTCTCATGATAATCTCAAACTGAGAACAGCTTAAATGTCCATCAACAGAAAAACACATTTTCAAATTGTGTTATGCACACAATGGAATGCACAAAAGAATGCATTCTGTGATTCCACTTACGAACTTCCAGAACAGATAAAACTAATCTGTAACAATAGATGCTGGAAAATGCTTGCCTCTGGGTGGGGATGAGAGGTGTAGACTGACTGGGAAGGTGCATGGAAGAACTTTCTAGGGGGATGGAAACGTCTATGTTTTTGCCCTGCATATACAATTGAATTTATCACTTAAGATCTTTTTATTTTATTGTATGTTAATAATATCAAAAAGAAGGAGGGGAGGGAGAGAGTGGGGAAGGGGGAGGCAGGGAAGGAGGAAGGTGGCCTGGCCCCTGGTTGGGCCAGAGGATCTTGAGTGATTGCTACCACCTAGCACACTGGCGCTGTGCAGGAAGGGCACCCCCACCCTGCTCATTGGGGCGAAGCCGACTGTGGCATTTTGTTTTCCCTGTAGACAAAGGGAGGCTGAGTGACTCTAGACAGTGACTTCCATGAGCGCTTTTAAAAGGTGACCTTGACGATAGGGGAGGTGTAGGGAGTTTGGCATCTGCTGTCATCAGGGCGATGTTACAGAAGATCATTTGGAGATTCAAGTTGGTAACAGTGGCACCTACTGGGTTATTTTTAACCTCCCCAACAAGAAGAAATAGCATTTCCCTGGTTACTAGGGAAATTGTGATCTTAATGGTTTCATATTGGTTCCTAATTTAAAAAAGTCTTAGTGGGGAAAGAAAAGTCTTGGTGAACACTGGAAACCTTTACAATCCAGCGTCGGCACACCATGTTAGAAACGGACACCTGACACAGGGGGCTGTTGTTCTCTTAATGTGCTCATGGGTGACTGTCACCATAGCAACAATGATGCTGGGCTACCCTGGGTCATTAATGGAGGAATCCTGCTGGTTAGTGGTGGAGGCCAGTGTGGGGTGCCCCGGTCGGGATTGCAGGCAGGTGCTGGAACAGATGGAATCCACTGGTATGCATGAAACAGTGGGGAGCAGAGGGTGATCTGACAGGACCACAGGGCCTCTGCCAGCCCTGGATGGTCATAACTACCATGGGGCAAAATCTTGCATTTTAGGATTTGCAATCCTAGCCTGGGCATTAGGCTGAAGCTTAGCATGGTTTCTTGGGCAAAGTGAACTCATGATTGTCCAATGAGAGACATTCTGTAGTGACAGTGAGAGAAAAATCCCAAATTATCCTCTGACTTTGGAGTCAGAGGTAGGGGGGCAATAAGGTTCACTTTGGGGCTCTATCTTTCCTACAATCTCCATAAATATTTGTCCCCATTTAGTAGTATGGACAATTGACTTAAACCATTTTCTTTTTGTTTTAAATTTGTCAAAAAATTGATTTACCATCAATTTAAACAACTAGATAAATTTCGGGGTTACATCTTCACCTTTCTGTGCATATAAGCCTCCCCGCCACCCCCCCCAAAGTTCAGCCTCTACCCTTCCTTCTGCCCCCCTCCGTCTGGTAGCCACTGTGTTTTTCAGAATCTTAGAGTTGCTTTGGTTGTGATTTGTTAGTTTGTTCACTTTGGTTATTTATATTCCACATATGAGAGAAATCATTTGATAATTATCTTCCGCTTTCTGAGCTTTCACGCAGCGTGATCACCTTGAACACTGTCCGTAACCTACATTTTTTGTTAAAGTGCTAGTCAGACACAGCCCTTCCCTGCTCCCCTGCAGGGAATATGCAGGCTCCTCGCTGGCAGAGCCCAGGGCTGTGCCCCAGCGTCCCTGGCCTGTTTCAGTCCCAAATATAGTTTTCTCCATACACCCTGCTGGAAAGCAATTTTAGGCGGCTTCCCAGGGTTTTCCAGAGGTGGTTCTATGATGAGATGAAGGGGCTTCCCTTTGGTTTCTGACTTTCATCCTGTTGGTACAAGTGGGAGTAGTGGCAAACCCCCATCTCTTTCTCACCCCATTCCAAGACTAGCCCAGCCTCCCTGGCAGGGGTCAATAGGAGCCTTCAGAAATTACCTGGAGCAGCAAGTCTCACTGTTTTTCCCCTGCCATATCACACATGATGGATGAAGTTCACACGCTTCACAGGATTCAATAGATGCACTTAAATTTTGATGGAATAGCAAAAAAAAAAAAAAAATTGTGTGTGTGAAAATAAGGCGCTGCCATGCACCATAGCCATTAACCCCTCCTGGGCATCTGAGGGAAGGATGCCCACCTCGCATGGGATGAGGGCCTCAGCCCACCTTGTCCTGCCCACTAGGACATTTTGAATGCAGGTAAGTTAATATGAATTTATCTTGCATTAACCTCAAATCAACACTTAGTTCATTCTGCAATATTAAATCATCCACAGATCTTACTGAGGATGGATGATTGTGGAACCATTAGCAGCTCCCACCATCCACGAAAACCCATTTGTCATCCGTGCAGTCCTCTCGAGCCACCTTCGTGTGCTGCTCTGTCCTCTGCTCCATGCTCCAAACAGTCTTCACAGTTCCCAGCTGTAGAGGACAGATACCCCATTTGTCTGTTTTTTGTGTGACATTGTTGTCCAGGGAGAAAGAAGTTTGCACCCCACCCTTTCCTACAGAATGCTCACTGTTAGTACCCATCTCAACACTTGCTCCAGAAGAATCTAGACACTTGCATATTAATTTCTTATACATTTCCCCCAAGCCATCTTAGAGGGCACAAGAGAAAGGACAGAGACAAGACTCTCCAACAGAGACACCCCTCTCCATCTGCTGAATTCTCCCAAGTGTTCTCAATACACCTGAAAGAGTAGGTCATTTCCTAAGAAGATTGAAAGGGAGGGAGATACCCCCAGGAGAGGAAAATTAGAACTTTCTAGAAGGAAGGTGAGGGTGGGGCTTTATATTTAATTAGAGACAATACTGCCCTACCACCCCACACATTTGAGACTCACTGCTTTAGGGACTAGCAGGGGGTCCGTGCAAGAGTCACACCTTTTTGAAAATTGTCTTCTCTGGAAAATAGTGTAATCTGGGAGTGGGTGGAGACTGTCAGTCAGGATAGCGGTTCTCCCAAGCGGTGCTTAGATGGCTAGACGTTCGAGAGGAGGTGGAAGGAACACTATTCTCGCGCTAGGCTGTCCCGTGTTAGCTGCGACCTTGCAGAGGTGAGCTCAACAACCCAAGTCAAACTAAAATGTGAGACTTCCTCACCCTCTTCACCGTCATCCACAGTTGTCTGTCTGCGGGAAGATCGGCACTTGAATCCCAGGCGCTGTCAGTGAGGAGGGGCCCAGGAAGACGACTGCACCCAGAGCGGATTTAACTTGAGTTCTATGTATTTAGGCCAAGTTAGAAATTGCCCATATAGAAAGCAAGTTGTTATTTATTCTTTGGGGTTTTATTTTGTTTTCCTCCCCTCTCCAGGATTAAAATGTCGTGAATGCCCTCCTGACTCCTGACTCTTCCTCCTGGGAGAGAAAAGGGGAAGCTTTCTAGTAAGGAGACGCGGAGGCATTCAGACTGGACCTTCTCTAAGCTCTACAGGTCGGATGAGACAGACATGTTTCGTTTCGATGCTAAATTAAGTGGAGCGGAGACCTTATGATTGGAGCTGGGCAGAGGAATACATCAAATAAGAAGGCAAGCAGTTATCCAAGTATAATGGGCTCACAGCCCTGGATATTAATGAGGCTTTTACTTAAATGGATATGTTTAATTAAGCAACGTTGATCCATGTTGGGAGCTGGAGGAATTATGGTGATTGTATTGGGATCATGCCAAAAAGATGTTTGACTGTGTTATCTTGCGGGAACAGAAGTGGCCAGCAGGATGACGGAAGCCCTGAGAAAAGTGTGAGGGGTGCTGTGTTGTGGCAGGGAAGTAGGGGCGCGCCCTCGCTGCTTTGCATTGTTGGTGGTGAGAGCCCCGGCCCTGGCCAAGGGCTGCCTGCATCTGCATCCTGAGACTCAGGCGAGCAGGAGGCTGGACTGGCAAAACCTCAAGGGAGAAGGCAACGGGAAGCCTAGTGCCAGGGTGAGAGGGTCGTGAGGATCGCAAAGGGGAGGAAGAGGAGACTGAAAACTAAGTCAGAGTGCTTGACTCATCTCTCCTCACTTCTTCATCCCCAAAATTCTGGCCTGGCCAATATATGACAGTACTTACAATGCACGGCAGGTTTTTGTTCTTGTCACATTAATAATGCGGACAGTAAGTGTTTAAAAGTAGTGCCGCTTTCAGTGGGAAAACGTGCCCAAACAGCTTTCTGGAATTCCCTTCTCAGAAAAAGTAAGCCGGAATCACATTTGAGAGTCTTGTAGTTGACAGTATGACCCAACGGATAAAATACAATGGTCAAATTACAAATCAAATAATGAAACATGTTATGCCATTAATCGGCATTTCATATGCACCGGTGTAAGAGGACCTGTGCTTTCCCAGGCGCTTTCTACCATCAAAGCTTCCACTTCTGGCTGTGGCGTCTCCTTCCTGGTCAGCACTTGGGGGAGCAGAAAGGTGGAGCAGGGTCCATAGTTTCCCACACCAGGTAGCCCAGCCCTGCAGATGGCGCTGGGGAACGTGCTCCAGCATCCTCTCGTCTTTGTCACCAAAGCTCTCTTAGGTGCCTCCAAGAGGGCTGGTCCTAGAAGAGCAGAGAGCAGAGAGCCTTTTAGCTGGGCTCGGCAGTTGGGTGGGAAACCTCAGAAAGAATGAGGGGGAGAGACATGGAGGTCTAATTCTGATGGGGCTGAGAAAATGGTAAGAGTAGGGATTGTGGAGTAGGAGGCATGTGGCATTGAAAGGGATTTCCGAGATTTGAGGGGGTATGGGTGGTCCCCACCGTACTACTCCAGCTCAGGAAGTCTTTAAGAAAAACTTGGTAGTGATTTTAGTTATCAGATCACAGCGGTGTGGTTTTGATGGAATCTTAGACTTTTGAAGTCAATGGATTTTAAAAATCATTCATTTCAACTGCTTCATTTTTTTGTTTAGTAAGTGCATTTATTTTCTTACATCATTGTTAATTTTTGGGCAGTATTTGGTTTCTTCCCTCTGTTGTAGTCCTGTCATTCCCTCACCACCATAGCACCCACGACCCATCAATCTACTCCCTTGCACTTTTCCCCTCCCTGTTTGGACCTCTCTCCACCCCCCCACCACCGTCTCCCCTGCTGGGTGCCTCAGATCTATGGTCAGCTTGGAAGTTTTGTCTTTTTCCTGACCCTTTGATTTCTCTATATTCTACATGTAAGTGAAACCATCAGATATTTATATTTTTCCTTTTGACTTATTTTGCTTAGCATAATTCCTTCCAGCTCCATCCAAGTTGCCACAAATGGCGTGAGTATATCATTTCCGATCACTAAGTTGTATTCCATTGTGTATAACACCACAGCTTCTTCATCCGTTCATCTGTTTTGGAGCATTTAGATGGTTTCCATATCCTAGCTATTGTAAATAGTGCTGCAGTAAACATAAGAGTGCAGGTTTTCTTTTGAATTAATGTTTCTGTGTCCTTTGGATAGATTCGTAGGCACAGGATCAGTGCATCATGTGGCAGCCCATTTTCACTGTTCTGAGGAACCGCCACACAGCTTTCCATAGCGAATGGACCACGTTACATTCCCACCAGCAGTGTAAGAGGGTTCCTTCTTCACCACATCTTTGCCAACATTTGTTGTTTCTAGTTTTGTATTGTTTTGTTTTACTTGGGCCATTCTCACAGGTGTGAAGTGGTACCTCACTGTGGTTTTGATTTGCATTTTCCTGATAATAAGTGATTTTAAACATTTTCTCGTATGTCTGTTGGCCATTTACATTTCTTCTTTGGAAAAGTATCTTTATAGCTCTTCTGCCCACTTTTTGATTGGGTTATTTGCTTTGTTTTTGTTGAGTTGTGTGAGCTCTTTGTAGATTTTGATATTAGTCCCTTTTTAGTTGTATGGTATGCAAATATTTCCCCCGTTCAGTAGGATGTCTCTTTGTTTTGGCTACCGTCTCTTTTGCTGTACTGAAGCTTTTTAGGGACCATTGTCATTATAAGAAGAGATGAGGGCACAGATATACCTAGAGACAAGACCTTGTCCAGACATAGGGAGAATGGTTGACTGTATATCAAGGAGGGAAGACTCGGAAGGAGGGAACACCTTTACCTTGTACTTGTAGCTTCCAGAATTGTGAAACAGTAAAAATTCTTTTAAGTACCCCTTTGTTATGTCAACCCCTGAAAACCACTGTAGCTAGTGTTGTAATAATTGTTTTAACTGTTTAAATTGAAATTGAACCCACGAATCTCTAAAGCTTTTAACTTCAGTGAGTATTTTTTCTCACCTTCCTGCAAAAGATGGTCAGTCGCCTCTTAACACATTAGAATAATGCTATTGTTTATGAGTCACTTGAGTAGTCCAGAAGCCACAGGGAGTTAAATTTAGCAGTCTTTGAAAAATAATACAAGAAAGGCTACTTGCTATCACAAGTACTTTATTATTTCTTCTTTTGAAAATCTGCAGAGCATATGTGTGAAATTTTGTCTCTATTTAGGGTGTTGTTGCTTCCTCAGAAGGCTCAGCTGCTCTCCTTTAGCTGGTGGGGAGGGAGGACAAGTAGGAAATTCACTCAGTTTTTCTTTTCTCCCTCTTCTAATCACCTTCCCCATATGGCCTCTGGCTGTGTGTGATGCATAAAATCAGCCTTGAAAAAAAATATATCCCCTATTACAGGTTCCCTGCCCCCAGGGGGAATGTGAATTTCGGATTGATTTTTACCTACTTATTCAATCTGATCTTAATCCCTCTAAGCACACAACTTCCCACATGGCCAACGGGAAGAGAATGGAGACAGCCCAGTGATGTGGGGAGAAAGCAAATATTAAAGCCAGCACATCTTTAGGCTCATCTGCCTATTGAACCAGTCTCAACTTGTAATGAAATTGTTTGCTAATGATTTTCAAAATCTTTCCAAGCAATTCTGGGGAGGAAAAGGCTCTTGGGCTTCTAGGGGGTGCCCTGGCCCTTCCCCACTGATCCCTGTCCTCATGGGTCACTTTCAGTGTTCAAAGCCGTGGTCAACTCTCCGGGTGCATTTCCCTCTCAGGGGTCCCTGTGGAGTCTGGCACCCCAATACACTGTGACTGGCAGGGAGAATGGCCCTGTGTATTTACATGTGTACCCTCAGCATGATGCTGCCAACAGTGTCACTGAATGAATGGATGAATGAGTAAATGAACAAATGATTGAGTCATGCTATAGGATAAGTCCTTTCCTGGGATAACACTGTATCTATTCAAGAATGCCACACGGAGTGTGACTCGACTAATTTCTCACCCAACTTTATTGCTAAGCCTGGGTTTGCTTTGAATATTTACCATGTGGTTTCCCCCTAAAGTCTGTGTTTTCAGTGAGTAGATGAATACAACTGTGGGTGATACTCCTATTGCCTGAGCCTTGTCCTCATTCCATAGCTCCTTGGTTGCAGCCAAAGCTGGCGGGGGTGGGGGGGTGTCCAGGTAATTATTGTGCTTTGATTATTTTAATATAGGTTTTACTATTATCTAGCAAAAGTAAGGCCAGCAGATCAGGAGATGATTGCCATTGAAAGGGTAGCTTGTCACAGCTTCCAAGAGGAAAGGGCACACGCAGGGCCCACACAGAGAAGCACCAGGGCTCGTCAGGAGGAGTGTGGTTTCTGCAAAGGGAACGGGCAGCATAAGCAGGCTCAGGATTGGATAGTTTGAATAATTTCAGGGTTCTGGGGCGTAGGACTGTCCCGAGCTGCCTGGTACCTAGTCCTGGGAGATCAGGGCCAGAGGTAGAGCCCTGGAGAGCGAGAGCCCATGGAGGAGGTGGTTGGGTGTGAGTTCTGGGTGGGTGGGTTTGCATCTATAAGTCCTGCTTGCAGATTAGCTGTTTACTGTCTCTAGGAACTGGTTAACCCTGGGACGGACAGCCCCTCTAGAGCTGCAAGTCCCGGATGTCAAATGTCCAGAAATAGAAAATTAAGACAATGTAGTGCAGGCAGAGAATTTTTTTAGGGAGAGTAAGGAGAGAAAGAGGAATCCTGGAGAAAGGTGACAGAAAGGAAATGGTAGTGGGGGGGAGGAGCACTTCTGGGATGAACTCACAGCCCAGAAATTGTACCTGCTCCCTCGTGACACCTGCTGCGGCTTCCAGCCCAGCTGGCTGTTATTTGTCCAGGACAGCTGCTTAGAAGCAGAGTGAACAAGAGCAGGACCTTTTCATGCAGCCATTTTGAGTCAATGACCATTACAAATATCAACACATTTTTTTTGTTGCTGTTAGTAAAATTCCAAACTCATGCTAAGGCATATTTTGTGTGGGTTTCATCGTTTTCTGTGCAAATGAATTAATCAGTGGCTGCAACAGCTTTTTGATTTTTTAAATCTGAATCTGAATTTTTTTAAATTTTATAGCTAAAAGTACCCAAACATTACATCATCCAAGCCTGTCATTTTATATACAAGGAAAGAAAGACTCAGAGATACCATGTGGAATGCATAATAATTGCAACAGACAACCTTGACATCATCTCATCTGACAAGGCTCGGCAGAGGGGAGGCCATCAGGGAACGGGTAAGGAGACTGGTCTGCGTGTCATTTAACAAAATAAACCTGGAAGAGAGTGTCTTTTTAAAATTAGAAAACAATTCATTTAGATGAGCTATAGAACAAATTTAAGATGAGAACTAGCTTTCTAAGTATGTTGCCAAAGGTTAGGGGGAAAAGCCCTATATATAAGGGTAGAGACTGAATACCCAAGGTAGATGGTTGTCATCTCGGGGGCTGCCCAGAACCATGAGCCCCTTGGGGGCAGTGCCTTGCTCTGGGAGCTTCAGTAGGAAGCAGAACTCCAGTTTCCCATTTGGAAGTCAAAGTGGGCCTCACCCTTTCAGAGTGGACCACACCTCAGAACCCAGCACGGAGACATCAGCCCCAGATGTGTCCTTGGGCACAGACACACAGATAATGGAGATGCTGTGAGAGTCGCGTAGATGACCACCTGTAAGCCCAGGGAGAGGACTCAGGAGAGGTCATCCCCGCTGACACCTTGACCTTGGTCTTGTGGCTTCTAGAACTGGCTTCCATAGGAGACGAATGTCTGTCTGTAAACCACACAGTGTGTTCTGTCATCATGGCAGCCAGAGCAGAATAACACTGTGTGTGTGTCTGCACGTGCGTGCACATGTGTGCACATGCGTGTTTATGTTCAGTCTTTTCTTACAGGAACTAAAACACGCTGTGTGGAAAATTGGGCTTGGTGAGCCTGTAGAACTGCAGAGCTGTGTCCAAGCCAGGCAGGAACAGGATAACCACACTCTGCACCCCCAAACCCGCCTCTGCTATATTGGTTTGAGGGCCTCCCTGCCAAGGTCCCGCCTCACCTCCTCCTTTCTCTGCCAGTTCCTTGCCGCCTAGGCGAGGCCAACTGTGATGTGCCAGACGGACTCGAGACAGGAGGCCTCCCTGGGGGCCGGGCAGGGGACCAATGGTGAAATGGCAGGAAAACGTTTGTCCTTGGCCGTTCAGAGCAGGTGGGGCTGTGGTGACTGAAAAATAAACGAAGGATGCTTTGTGCAATATGACTCAGTTAAAAAATGGGAACAAAACCTGCGTTTTCCTCACCATCAAAATCCTTTTGCTAAAACAGCAATTAATACAATTTTAGTTCTAATTTCAGATACCTTGAAAAAGATAAAGAAATGAGCTGACAAGACATGGAGGAACCTCACATGCATCTTACTGTAAGAGTCCAGCTGTAGGACATTCTGTAAAAGGTAAAGCAATGGAAGTGAAGAGATGAGTGGTGGCCAGTAGCTAAAGGGACGGCGGGTGGACTAGAAAGACAGAGTATCTTCATCTGCTCTCAGCTGAAGGGGCCAGGTGGCGCAGCGGTTAGGAAATCCCGCAATAACATGCCCGTGCGTGCGCGTCGCCTCGTGGCGCCCAGGACACCGCTGGGAGCCTAATGTAAGCCCTGAAGATGTGTCAGTGCAGCTTCATGGATTTAACAGGTGCATCCCTTGGGTGGAGGCTGTTGATAAGGGGGGCGCTGGGAGCAGGTAGGGTGGTATAGGGGAAATCTCTTCTTTCTGCTTAATTTTACCATGAACCTAAAACAGCTGTAAAGATAAACTTTAAAGGCATTAAAGGAAGTTAGCAGGAAAAACACGTAATTGTAGGCAGAAATGACAGTCTAGTTTTTATTGAACTGGGAATGAGCAAAGCACCTGGGAGCTGGGACAGAGGGGCATAGCAGGTGCCCTGCCCTGTGGTGAGGGCCAAGCGGCAGGCACTGACAGAAGGCAGTGCCAAGTAGCTGCTGTTGGCAGGACAGGGCCCCTGGCAGTAGAGGTGGTGTTAGGGTAATCTAAGGACCTCATGAAGGGACACTATGGGAACCTATTCCTAAGTGAATGTGCCTCCTGGGAAACACCCTGGGTCATCGTGACGGAGTCGAGGACCCCGTGTGAACACAGGACAGTTTGGGGGTCTGAAGGAAATGAGTTTGTTTTGTAGTCACAGACTGCTAGAGCCCGATGTGTGATTGCATTTTCATCGCGAGAGACACAGGAAGGGGAAAAAGAGAACGTTACTTGGAACATCCTAGAATCTCTCCCTTAGGTTAAGAACTTGGAAGATTCCTTCCTACATTGTATTTGTTTAGTTTTTGAGTTTTATAGGTGATTTGAGGGACTTGGCGCTGATCAAGGAAAAAGGTATGACCAGGAGAGGGAATGACACGTCAGCTGTATTGAATGGTGCTTGGGCAGAAGGGCTGTATGAGAAGGGAAGCCCCCCTCTCCCGTAAGCCCCCTCACTCCCCCGTGAGACCATCCAGAGGCTACCATGACGCATCCCCATCCAGAACAGGAGGTGGTCAGGGAACATGGGGTAGAGGAGGGTTGGAGAAGAGTCTGACGTATCTAGGTGATGTTGCGCAGTAACGCAAAAGTCAGTCTCTGGACAGAATGCTCCAGAGGCCTTACAGTTAGCGCCTTATAAAGTAGGTTCTATCTTACCAATGGCCAACAGATATGAGATGAAATTTCATCGGAGATGCAAAGTAGGCAGTTTCTAAATGATTAAGAAATGTGCTTGTTTAGACTATTTTTAAAATAATTGGATGTATAAAAGTTTGGCACAATTGACTTTATGCTAAAGGGTCTCAGCCTGCAGTGAAGAAATATATAACCTAGGTGTCAATCAGGGCTGCCACCTTTGGCACATTTATATGGCAAGTCTATAAGCTCCTACTCTGGCTTTTCAAAAAATACTCCCTTGGTGCTTAAACTGGTTGAATTGAAGTTCTGATAGGACAATCAAAAGGTCTTGTCCAATGCAAAAGTCTAGCTTAAGTTTTGTCTTTATGATGCTGCTGACAGTGATTTATCTCACTCTCTGCTTGCCTGGGGCCATGAGGTCTGGCCCACACTCCTTACACCTGTCTTGTGCTATTCTTGTAATGGTTCCTGTTTTGTCTTGCTGACTGTCGCGCGCGGTTCCCCCTCCAGCAGGAAAGAGACGCGACTCAGAGGTGATCTTCAAAATGGTTCTCTCTCAACCTCTTTATTGTTCTCCTTATATACAATGTTTCCACCAATCCTCATACTGTGCTATTGGGCTGCTCCAATCAGGGTAAAGGTCAAACTGGGCCCGACCAATGGTCTTAGTGATCACGCACGCACGAGCTCCAAAGCCACTGTACACGTGAACATCACGGGCTATGGCTATCCTGTTTACCCACTCTCAA
>PVIJ01022717.1:0-15537 GCA_004024925.1 Scalopus aquaticus
AGTGGTTGGACCAGTTCACATTCCCACCAGCAGTGTAGAAGTGTTCCTTTTTCTCCACATCCTTTCCAGCATTTGTTGTTGCCTGTATTTTTAATGTGTGCCATCCTCACAGGTGTGAGGTGGTATCTCATAGTGGTTTTGATTTGCATTTCCTTGATTATAAGTGATGTTGAGCATTTTTTCATGTATCTGTTGGCCAGTTGCTTCTCTTCTTTGGAGAAGTGCCTTTTGCGCCCTTCTGCCCATTTTTTGACTGGGTTATTGGCTTTGCTTTTGTTGAGTTGTGTGATTTCCTTGTAAATTTTTGTTATCAGTCCTTTATCAGATGTATTGTGTGCAAAAATCTTTTCCCAGTTGGTAGGGTGTCTGTTAGTAACAAACTAATAGTCTATATTTCTTTTAAATAGGAAATATATGCTACTTCTTTTTAATTATTGAAGTAAAATTGGATTACAATATTGTATATTAATTAGTGGTACAGGACCACACTTCAGGTGTATGTTACCACACATTTATCTTCATTTCCTCAGGCACTCAATTTTATGATTGATTCCAATAACAATTATTCAATGGCAGAATTTATTTATTAACAAGCACTTTGGAAGTATTAAAAACATTTCATGTTGAGCAAACACAATTCAAAAAATCATTCTCTTTGGCCATTTGAGATTCTCATATGGAAAGAGAAGATGAACAATTACAGTGAGAAGGGGTAAATGATTTAATGATAGAGGAAAATGTAGACTGCTATCGATAGCATCTATAGAAGACCTTCTATGGGCAATTAGAAAACATTTCAGGATTTACAGGAGTGACTTGATTACATTTTCATTTTAGAAAAATCTGTTCTGACTGCAGTAAGGAAACGTTTTTGTTAGATGAAAAGACAAGAGGCAGAAAGACCAATCATGATGTTATAACATTAAAATGGCCCATCACAGATGTAGAAGCAGATGGAAGGAGAGATTATAGGCTGATTTGAAAAGGTTTTAGGGGTAAGAATCCCCTATGTAGGGGATGGTGTCAAGGATGTTTAAAACAGCCTCTACATAATACCCTAACTTGTCGATTCTTTTCTGAGATACTTGAAAGTATCAACACCAGGTTTATTGAAGCAAATCTTTAGAGTAGTTTACCAGATATTACACCCCAGACTTGGCTCCCACTCCAGGTGATTCATATACAATACATTGCTACAGTCACTGTTGCTATTATATCCACTTTTAAAATTATACATCTACCTGTCTATCTAGATCTGTATTAATAGATGTAAAAATAGATCTATATTTATATCCATATATATATTTAATATTGATAAATATAGATCTATATTTATATAAATCTAGATGGATAGATAAGTAGAAAGATAGGTATGTATATATAGTGTTTCATTATAATTTATCTTTTTTTATTTTACTAAAAGTTCTGGGCCTCCCTGGTGGTATAAGGGTTAAAGTCTCAGCACTATAAAGCTATTGCCAGCCACTGCAGCATGAGTTCCATAGCTGCCAGGGAGTTAACTCACATGGCAAGGCAGACCTCTCCTGTCTCACCCACTGTTCCGCATTGCAGTGTATTTCAATAGATCTGCCTGTTTTGTTCCCCACTCTCTCACTGGTGGACCCTCTCTTCTCCTGTACCTCTGGCCTACACCCCAGTTTTTCTATGCATAAATAAATAAAAAATAAAACTTAAAATAATAAAAGTTCATATTATAAATTAGCACAACAAATATGTTTGTGCTATCCCAAATGTTTAAGTTAGTTACTATTTATATTTTTATGGTGACATAAAACATTGCAAGCATATGATGACTTGCCAAAAATGTCAGTAAGAAGTAATATTTAAAGGTAACTTCAGGGCCTCCCCGGTGGCACAGTGGTTAAGTGCTGCGCTGTGGGGATGTCGGCAGTGGAGACGCGAGTTTGGCGCCCGGCCGGGGAGAGTCCCACATGGCGCGGAAGACCATCCTGCCTTGCCCACTGCTCCCCTCAGCAGTGTATTTCTGATCTGCCTGTTCTGCTACCCGCTCTGTCTCTGGTGAACCCTCTCGCCGCCCCACGCCTCTGGCCTGTACCCCAGCTTGTATGTATAAATAAAAATAAATCTTAAAAAAATAAATAAATAAAGGTAACTTCAAAGTAATGTAAGTGGAACTTAATGCCTACATTAATTAAATCAGTATAGACAATATCAACTATATAGACAAGTTCGTATGAAATGTAAAATACTTAAAATGCCCATATAGAATTTCCAATGAAAGTGTCCTCAGTGCTCTATAACTTGAAGCAGTTTTAGAAATTTTACGAAAGTAATCTATCATTGATTGATATAGACATCCTTCTAGCCACCAAGCAATTACTCAGAATTCTAAGTCAATCTTGAATAAGCTTAACAAAAGTTTCCTTTGACTTCATTATAGATACCGCTGAATATTTTAAATGTTATATACAGGAGATGTCACTTCAAAAAACAAAGACAAATACAAATGATTTCACTCATAAGTATTATATAAAGAAAAAACAAAAGAATAGAAAAGAAAAAAAAAAAACTTGAAATCTGACTGCAAAACTGAGGTTACCACAAGGGAGGAAATAAAGTGGAAGCAAAGGTAGGGAAGATAATTTTTTTTCACACTTTCATAAATAAAAGTCTAAGATTTTTCTTGTGAGTGAATCATGTTGTATTCCCCCCCGCCCAGGAAATGAGAAGCTTGATATAGCATTAATTTTCCATATTAATAGGGTACTAAGTTAACAAGGCAACCTAAGTTGAATAGCTGCTATTAAATCCAATTTCAGTAACGGAATTAGAATTGCAGTCTGAAAATTCTTGGCATAGAAAACATATAGACAAATTATATTCTTTAAGGGCATCTACTAAGATCTTATTACTAGAAAGGATGTACATGCTAGTCATATAATATTATTTTTCTTGTTAGCAATGAAGGATAATATCTCAAGCTCTCTGAATGGACTTAATAAACATATATAATTATTATTCAATGTATATCTGCTTTAAAAATTAATTCTCTTCAGTTGCATCAAATACTCTTTAGTGAAGCTAATCAGATAGAAGTATAAAAGCAATCTCAATATATTTCTGAACATTCTCTACAGTGAATATCATTGAATATTTTTAAATAATAAAAGTAACCCTAAGCAAGCCTCTTGACAGTTCTTATCCCATTTACTTGTACTGAATGCTTTATTAAAATCCTGACCAAAGAGGGAGGTAAAATTCTGAAGAGTTGAATGTTACAGACAAAAGATTAATATCTTTTAATATAACAGTTGCTGGTAAATTTGCCTTTTACAAAGAGGTACATATTGCATGTTAAGTCAAAGGTCAGGAAGATTCCACAAGTTCAGGAAAATACTTTTGCTGTCAATTTAGAAACCAGATAGTCATACGTATAAAAGAGCACTGGTCAACGGACTCACTAAAAATTAAAAGTCCTAATTTGCAGTGTTTACAATTCCTGTGGTGTGGGTTGATTTTAAGCTACCCAAATCTCTAAATGAATCTATAATTGGGAACTATGTTCAGTAGCTATATATACAATTTATCAATATATATCTAATAAATAAGCTCACTAGTTAATAGTAAAATATATTAAAATAAGCAGGAAATGGTGAGATCTTAGTGCTGATGATAGTTTTAAAAATATAATTTGTTCATTATAAGTATATTTAATTTACATTTTTATGGCTGTGCCAAACTGACAACTCACAAAATTCCTGAAATTCTAACAGTGATCAAATACAAGACACCATTCCTGTATACGGCTGTACAGATTCTAGACAGAGATCACCCTGGTGATATGAACTGGTATGGGATGCAGACATCTCTTCCAGATTTTGCTCCTAAAAGCCGATTAGAACACATAAACAGATGCCCTCAATCATCCATGGGTATTATTTCTCTTAAATTCCTACTTTCTTCCCTATGACATTTTGGCCTATAGTGGTTGATACTAGTATTACTATTATTAAAAAAGTGGTAGAGAAGCAGATATCAACAGTCATAATTGTAAATGGTTGTCATAATTCTATTCATTCTAAAGTACAATATTTTTCTGTTGTCACCTTATTAATATATCTTATCAATAAAGAGAAATCAACTGAATGTTAGTAGAATATAATAAAATGTCAATAGATATGGTGACATATATTTCAGGCTGCTGTGCTCAACTCACACATACTAGAAGGAAGACATTTAAAACTTTGATCCCTAATAATATAATCTATGAAATAATATAAATATGTACAAGTTTTATAGACATCCTCAAAGAAAACAACTGTTGTGATTATGAAAATAAAATAATAACAAACTTGAGTCCTAAAGAATGACTGATTTTTTAGCATAAGGGTAAAAGAAAAACTAAGCATTTCCCTAACTAGCTCATTTGACTGACCATCAGCTGTGGAGGGCTAAATTAAATAGGCAAAATCAGTCAAACATTGAACTTAAATTTTACTAGGTTGATTTTTATTGGGCCAAAAATTAATAAATATACCACTTTTATGCTATCACATAAATAAACTTCAATAGCATTAAAATTTATATGATAGAAATCCATCCAATAAGTCTCTTAATAGCTTTAAAATAACATTTGAATATAACTTAATAGCTCATGTCCATTTCTATTTACCTGTCTTCCCCCAAGAGTGGTGTCAAATTATTTATGTTTTCAATTTTTTAATGGAGTCTTAGAATTTTAGAGTTGAGGGGTACCTTAAAAAGCAGAATTCCAAATCTTTCATTTGACCTATGAGAAACGTTAAACTCCAAGAGGATACCTGAACTTTGTCCAATTTCATACATTTAATTAGAGACAGAAGCAGGGTCTAATCAGGTTTATGGTCTTCAGAAACTACAATAACTGAAAATATCAATCTTAGAGTACTCCTACCTCTTGAAGAACTCTTTTCATCTTTAATAATAACGCCTTGACAGCTGTGCAATCCTGTAACATCAGTCTGAATGGCAGGGAATCTATGCCTCCATTTTCTTCAACACCTTGTAGGGGCCAATCTGTAGAGGGACTGCTGGGCATTCTACTGATATGGGAACATCTGGCTTCTGGATCAATGTCTTTTGTCAATTTCAGGGAAAGGTTCCTAACAAGAAAAAAGTGAAGAAAATTCACAATGTAGCATAATTAACGTAGCATTTTCAAATATGTTGATCCATGTCAGCAGTGAGTTAAATAAAAACAATTGGCAAAACAAAACATCCCCAGTACCTTACAAAGTATCATTTATGTTTTCACTTTTAAGATATATTTTAAATGCTGTGATTGGTTCATTTTAATTACCGACAACTTACAGTAAACTACACAGTCACTCTTAAAGGTTTCTGTTTTAGTATTTTTTATACTATATGAAATGGAGTATAAAAATTAAAAAAAAAATCATGGTATGAATAGTATTGTTTTAATTGTATAAGAATTTTCAAAAAATTATCAAGTTTAGGTTTGAACTAGCCTGAAACAATAAATGAATTCAATGACGAGTGAAAGTAAAACACATTTCTTTGTATTAACTTCTGCATACAACTCATTTGTACACAGAAACTTTTCTTCAAAGTGAATTGTTACGTATTATTGGCTTCTAGTCATAATTAAACGTTTCCAGCAGTCTTACAACAAAACAAAATTTTGATAATTTCTTTTAGCTAGACTGTGGTATGTTTGAATCATTTGTCCATTCATGTTTATAAATACCTGTGAAGAATGACAAAGCTTTTAGAAAGCATATTAGTGTGAAGTTCAGAGATTAATTTTAGGAATTTATAGAAACTATATGGATTCTATTTTAACAGTTACAACTCTATGGGTCTCTGTCATTCCCGGTTCGTCAGGAACGGACTACCTATATTCATTTAGAAGAAAATGAGCCAGTTGTTTTATACTCCAGAAGTTCACTCACAAGAGGATAATCTGAAAGTTATACAGAAGGACACTAAATTCAGAGGGTCCATGTTTTGGGGCAAAGCTAGAAAACTTCTTGGACATCATAGACCAGCAAGCGCCACTCAAGAAAGGACGTAGAGGAAATGCATGTTTGTTTAAACATGAGTTGAGTAAAGAAATATCTGGTGGCTGAGGTCGAGGATGGGAGACTGCTACACAAACCACAACACTGCCATTTAGACTGTAGCCACTGGGAGGGAGAAGCAGAATGGCATAGAAGCAAACACCTAGTGTAGAAAAAGAGGGGTGCTTCTAGTTGGCTGGATCTTCAGCTAAAAGAACAAGGAATGGTGTGCTGAAAAGCACTTCCCATCCTCAGCCCTGGGGACTAGTACTGACCATGTGACTTCTACTAAAAAGACAGACATTTCAGGCTAAGGTCCGGAACCCCAGAGAGAAAGGATATTGAAAGTGCCACAAACAGGAGTCAGTGGAGAACTACAGATTCCTCCCCCAACACCTGATACAGCAACTTCAAGTTCAGGTCTCTAGATTATGGAAATCCAGAAAGTCCAAAAATCAAAAATAAAGCTAAAAAACAAAACAAAACTAAACAAACAAACAAACAAAAACCAACAACTACATAGTATGGGTAGTATTATCTATTTTTATATTTTTTTAAATTTTATACATACAAGCTGGGGTGCAGGTCAGAGGCATGGGGCGGTGAGAGGGTTCATCAGAGACAAAGTGGGTAGCAGAGCAGGCAGATTGACTGAAATACACTGCTGGGGGAATAGCGGGGGAGGCAGGAGAAGTCTGCCATGCCATGTGGGAATCTCCCCGGCTGGTTGTCAAACTCATGTCACCGCTGCCACAGAGCAGCAGTTTAACTTGCTGCACCACTGGGGAGGCCCCATATTATTTTAACTGTATAAGAATTTTCAAAAAAATTATGAAGTTTAAGTTTGAATTAGTCTGGCAGAATAAATGAATAATTTAAGAAAACAAGGACAGACATTAGGGAGAATAAAAGACATCCCCAGACAAACAGAAGCTGAAGGAGTTTTCTAACACTATAACACATCTTTTCCTGCCAGAAAAGTAGTAGTATTGCAAATCTCTAAGTTAGTCCTACAGATATATATATATAAAAGGGAAATGTAAAGCAGCATAGTGGTAAAATGAAAAGCACAACACACTGAACCTTGAGACATCAAGTAAACATGTGATCGGTTATAAGCAGAGAACAGCTTTCCAGAATCTGACCTCAAAGCCAAGAAGGGTTTCATCTTCCTATTATTGCAGGAAGAGGTGAACATAAAGAAATCCAAAGCAATAAAAAATAATATAGAAAAATGGAATATAGAAAAGGAAACTCAGAAAAAAAATATGACCTGAGAGATAAATATAATGAACAGAAGATAGAAATTAAATCTTTAAGCAAGAAAATAACAGAGATAGGATACAAAAATGTCAATAAAGGAGGGGCATCCCCTGTGGCGCAGTGGTTAAGCGTTGCGCTGTGGAGCTGTCGACCCGAGTTTGACGCCCAGCCGGGGAGAATCCCACATGGCGCAGCAGACCTCTCCTGCCTCGCCTGCTGCTCCCCTCAGCAGTGTATTTCTGATCTGCCTGTTCTGCTCCCCGCTCTGGCTCTGGTGAACTCTCTCGCCGCCCCATGCCTCTGGCCTGTACCCCAGCTTGTATGTATAAATAAAAAATAAATCTTAAAAAAAAGTCAATAAAGGAGATAAAATATTCTGGAGAAATTTATGGAAGCAGAATAGACCAAATCAAAGATTGAACAGTGACCTCAGAGATGATATTACACAAAGGACCAAGGTGAAAGGATAAAGAGTAATATTAAGAAGAAAACCTATGAAACATATTGAGAATTACCCAATCCATTAACAATGGCAGCAGGAGAAAAATATCAAATGGTTTCACTTATAACAGGACTATAAGGAAACCAAATAGGAGAGAGACACTCAACGGGTGAGGGGGGTGGGGTGGGGGGAGGGGAGGATAAGGGCACAAAACGGAGTAGAAAAGGACACAAGGGACCACAGAGATGGAACACGGGTGAATTGATGGTGGGTTACCCAAGGGTAATACAAAATGTAAAAGACATAAATAACAATAAAAATATATACATAAAAAATGCAGAGCCTCATTATAGATTATTACAAACATGTTGATGTAAATAAATAGGAAAAATTAGAAGAAAGAACAGATTTTAAGAGGCATATAATATTCTGAGAAAGAATCAGGAAGGAAAAGAAAACCTAAGTAGACTAATATCAAGCAAAAATGAAATAGTAATTTAAAAAATATAAAAAAAAACCCTCCAGGATTTGTAGTCTCACTAATGAGTCCTAATAAGCCTCCAAAGATGAACCAATATCCATTCTTGCCAAAATCTTCCAAAAATTTGAAGAGGATATGATTCCAAGTATATTTTATAAGGACAAAATTACTCTGATATAAAAGCCAGACAAGGACATCACACACACACACACACACACACATACACACTCTCCAAACCAAAAACTACAAACCAACATCCCTGATGACAACAAATGCAGAATCTCAACAAAATCTTAGCAAACTAAGTTCACCACCACATCAATAGGATTATACACCATTATCAAAGGGATTTATACCACTGAAGCAAAAATTCTCATCATTGCTTAACAGGGAAATGCAAATGAATATCACAGCATTTATCAACTCAGACCTTGGTACTCACAGGATGAAGAACAGAAACAACAAATTTGATGAGAGTGTGGAAAAAAAAAAGAAATCTCATGCATTATAGTGGGAATGTAGACTTGTAAAGCCCTTAAGGAAAACAGTATGAATATTTCTGAAACTATAAAAATGGGTCTGCCATATGATTGAGCAATTCCATTCTTTTTTTTTTTTTAAGATTTATTTTATTTATACATACAAGCTGGGGTACAGGCCAGAGGCGTGGGGCGGCGAGAGGGTTCACCAGAGACAGAGCGGGTAGCAGAACAGGCAGATCAGAATACACTGCTGAGGGGAGCAGTGGGCAAGGCAGGGGAGGTCTGCCGTGCCATGTGGGATTCTTCCCGGCTGGGCGTCGAACTCGCGTCACCGCAGCCGACAGCTCCACAGCGCAGGGCTTAACCGCTGCGCCACCGGGGAGGCCCAGCAATTCCATTCTTAATTATCTATCCAAAGAATATAATAAATTCTAATTTAAAGGAATATATTCAATCTTACATTCACTGCAGCACTATGTGTAATTGTTAAATTATGGCAAAAAATAGTATGTGCACAATGACAGTTTAAAAAATAAAGAGGGGCCTCCCTGGTGGTGCAGGGGGTTAAGTCTCAGCACTATGAAGCTATCAGCAGTCACTGCAGCACTAGTTCAATACCCAGCCAGGGACCTACCCACATGGTGCCGCAGACCTCTCCTGACTCAGCCACTGTTCCCCTCAGCATTGTATTTCAGTCAATCTGCCTGTTCTGCTCCCTACCATGCCTCTGGTGATGCCTCTCACCCACCCCCTCCCCACCCTACCAGCCTACACCCCAGCTCTTGTATGTATAAATAAATAAATCTTTAAAAAATTAATTAATAAAGAATAAGTAGTATATAATCACAATTATTTAATTAGTCACAACTCATCTATTAAAAAAAGTTGAAATCTTACCATTTGCAACAACATACATGGAATTGGAGGTAATTATTCTAAATAAAATGAATTGGGGGCCTCCCTGGTGGCGCAGCGGTTAAGCACTGCACTGTGGAGCCGTTGGCAGCGGCGACGCGAGTTTGACACCCGGCCAGGGAGAATCCCACATGGTGAGGCAGACCTCTCCTGCCTCGCCCACTGCTCCCCTCAGAAGTGTATTTCTAATCTGCCTGTTCTGCTCCCCACTCTGTCTCTGGTAAACCCTCTCGCTGCCCCACGCCTCTGGCCTGTGCCCCAGCTTGTATGTATAAATAAAAAATAAATCTTTAAAAAAATAAATAAAATGAATTGGAAGGAGAAATGTGGGAAATAAACAAAGAAACAAATAAATTGAAATTAATCTTAGAAAACTGGCTGTGCAATAGAGGGTTGCAGACGAGGAGTATAGATCTGGAAACAAACGGGAGGGTGTCAAATGAACTATGGTGGAGAATTATGGGTGCTTTGGTGGTGGGTTTACCATTATAACACACATCTGATGATGTGTTAATATAAATCCACAAATTATGTCTAGTATTGTAAACCAATGTCATCTCAATAAAAATTATATAATTAAAATAATCAATTTGAGGAGAGCCCCGGAATGCATTTCAATGTGTTCACCTGTTCCAAACAAGGAGAAATGCTTGATAAATTATAACCACATTTTATTTTAATGTATTGAAGTGAGGAGAAAAAAGACAGAAAATTGTCCAGGTGCAAAAAAGGGTGAAGTCGAAATGACAATACTTATTTGAGTTGCCTTTGCGGTGGATTCAAGGTTTTGAATATGATAAACTATATAAATGCAATTTTTATTCCTACTCCTATTCCTATTCCTATTCAAATATGGGAGAGTGTGGGAGACCAAGATGTTTCACAGTTCTGGAAGACATAGAGCTTTACTCTTTTAAATCCTGCAATCTGCTCTTCTTGTAAATTAACTGCCTGCTAGGACAATATTTTTCTTCTCTAAAGTAATACAGTTAAACAAAAATCTAAAAAATTATGATATCCACAATATCAACAGTGTCTGTCTGGGAAATAATTAAAATGATCAGATATTCAAAAGAAGCAACAAAAACAACTCATGGACACTGCAAATTTGAAAGTTAGGTAAATATTTAAAACAACAAATATATAGACATTTTTTAAATGGACACAATGAATAAATTATTAGTTTTATCAGATAAATGAAATCTACAATAAGAGAAATAAATTGATAAAGTTTGTGAAAGAATAAAATTACTATAATAGACATTTTGGCTGCTTACCCACTATTTATTCACACTTCCTTCATGTATCTTTAAACTAAAAAACAAATTTTAAAAAACATCTCTTCATTTGTTAGAAACCCTCTTGATTTGTTTAAATGATGGCTTTCCCATGGTTCCAGGAAATGACAGCATATCTTGTGAAGGTCTTCAAAGAAAATGTTTCTCTCTAATTAAAAGACAGAGAAGAGAGATACGTTTCCTTTGGATATGTTTTTGTCTAGATGTAATACTTGGAATCACTGGTGTTCTATGAAAAGACAAATAAACTAAGTTATGGGAACAGCAAAGAGCTAAATTTTTGAATCACATAGAGTGTTGAAAACCAATGTTACATCGATAAATACTACAAGAAAAAAATTGGGTAGACTTGTCTCCTTGAAGAAGTTTCACAGAATTAACCAGCACTGGATTCTCTTCCTTCTGGGTTTGTTGTTAGGCAAGATGACACATTTTTTGACAGTTTCATATCACCGAGTTCAGGTTTTCTCATAATTGAAGTTGGAATCACTCTAATTAGTATAAATATTAAAGAATGCATGCCAATAAAAACATTAAATATAGAAACAATAGGATAACCATTATATATGAATTTATTCAATCAATACACTGGAGGCAAGTATATTCTAAAGAAATTGGGACAACACTTGCCTTTCTTGTTCATTAATATATTCTGCAAACCTTTTTGCACAATGCATGTGATACCTACATAAATAGAAAAAGCATATTTAGTGTTAAAAAATAAGCACTAGAGCTCATCTAGATTAACATTCACATTTAATAATTAAAATAGGTGAAGGCTGAATCTATAAATTATTTTCTAAGCATCAATAGCAAACAGGAGAATTCTGGTCTTTGACTTCTAGGTCAATGTTTCTCTCCATATATTATTATAGTATAATAGGATTAAAATGAAAAATATATTTGTATTTATTATATTTTTAGTAAAACTGGAAAAATGAAACACCAATTTATATTTTTAAGGGAAATGAATATTAAGGACTACTTGCAGAAAAGTTTCCTTTTCTGAAATTAGAGAAAGCAGATTTTTATAAATTCAAATCTGTTCATGCAAACTATGAATGTTCTTGCTTAGGCTTAATAACATTTTGATTTGATTGTCTATGTTCATACCATAAATGTGAATTTTTCACTCTCATTTACTGCTCTTGTTTTCACATATGATCTGTCAAAAGATCATTTCACTAATGAAAATAATGAGGGTTAATGAATATAGTGATAAGACAACAAAGTTCATCAAAAATGACCTAAATTATGGTTCAAAAAAGTCCATGTACATGTGTGCAAAGATATACTCCAAGTATACATTTTTCACATTGTAATTACTCATTTAATGATAGGAATTTTAAGTTGTTATTTTATGAATGAATTAATAGTATGGTTGTTTAGAGCCTCCCTGGTGGTGCAATGGTTAAGCGCTATGCTGTGGAGCTGTCAGCAGTGGTGACACGAGTTCGACACCTGGCCGGGGAGATTCCCACATGGCGCGGCAGACCTCTCCTGCTTCACCCACTGCTCCCCTCAGCAGTGTATTTCCATCAATCTGCCTGTTCTGCTCTCTGCTCTGTCTCTGGTGAACCCTCTTCCCGCCCCACGCCTCTGGCCTGTGCCCCAGCTTGTATGCATAAATAAATAAATATTTTTTTTAAAAAGTTTCTACACTAGTTTAAAAAAAAATAGTATGGTTGTTTATATTTCTCACAGCTTTAAAAGTGACAGAAAATTAAGGGCAAAAAATCATCAAAAGCATTTATACAAAGGGAAATAAATCAAATTCTTATTCAGTCCTCTCTGAAAAATCACTGCCTCACAATTTAGAAAATCTCAAAGATCGACTTCTCTTCTGATCTAGTAGATATCAATCAGAATAAAAGAAAACCTTTAAAATTCATTCTCTATAGTCTCCAAGGCAATTGATGACACAAAGCGTCAATTATCTGATGTGTTTGTACATTTTTATACTCAAAATTTTCTTCACTATACCTCAGTCTTTTGTGGGGATCAAAAAAAAAAAAAAAGTCCCTTGGCCTCCTTGGTAGCATAAGGGTTAAGTCTCAGCACTATCACCATAAGGGCCTGAGTTCAATCACTATACAGCGAGCTAGCCCACATACGGCACAGCAGACCTCTCCTGTCTCACCTGCTGCTCCCTTAGCAGTGTATTTCAGTCACTCTGCCTGTTCTATTTCTCACTCTGTCTCTGGTGAATTCCTCATTATGATACTAAAATACTCTCTAAAATTGCCCAAGTTCAATTTCACTTTAGTAAATTTATACTAAATTTACTTTCCAGATGGTTTTACTAAAATAAAAAAAAAATCTAAATACCTGTAGATTTTGCTAGCCTAGTTTATTCTAGTTAAGTCTTGGCTGGTAACAGAACTTTATAAATATATTTTAAGTGTGGGGTATTTTCTTATACTTATCTATGATGTATAATTCATAGTTGCCTATTACATATATTAGTTATTTGACTTCATATATTTAGTTTGAAGTATTTTTAGTGAATTAAAAGCACAGTAGAACTCATTCTTCATTTTATTTTTCAGTTTGAAATAAATTTTTCTTAGAGAAAGTCAAGTTAAAATAATATTTGCCTATTATGAAAGTTTTGTTTATTTAAATGAACTTCTTTTCAGAAATGAGATTTTTCCAATGGAATATTACACAGCGATTAAAATTCCAATAGAATTGGAATATTCCAATGGAATATTACACAGCTACTAAAATATGAAATTTTGTCTTTAGGACATTACTGGAAATTGAAATGAGGTAAGTCAGAAAATGGAAGACAATCATTGGATAGTTTCTCTCATACGTGGTACATAAATACCCAAAGCAAATAAACCATCAAAATATAACAAAAATAATTCCTAGACTCTGTAAAATAAGGTAATCACCTTAGATAAAAGGAAAGGAAAACCAGAGAATAGAGTACAGGAGTTATTCTGATATTGTGAAGGGAAGCAAACTTTTGATAGTGGGTATGTCAGGGGCTATATACATATCAAAGTATGAAGGTATACTTCTGAAATTTATTAGTACTGGAAATCAATGGTAATTTGATAAAGTTTTATTTTAAACAATCTTCATATTTTTAGTGTAATAGATATATAAGAGAATCAACGTTTTTTAATTTGTGATCACATTTTTTAAAATAATTTTATTTCCAGTGCTACTGAATGACTGCCCTATTATTCTCTATATTAGTAATAAATATTAAAACACCACAAAAATAGTAATTTATCACTTTAGAGCAATATGACATAGGAATGTTGATTAATTTTTCAGAACTGAACTACTACCATGAAGCTATTTCAGAGCTTGTATATAAAATTATCATTTTATGACCATTTAAGGAGGGCACATGAGTTTCTGTATGATATAATTTATAGGAAATTTTATAAAATATACACTTATCTTTATGCAGGAAGAGTTTGAGGAACAAAAAATAATTCTTCACTGAAGAGACTGAAGATATTGAAACAACACAAAAATAGATGATGATTTAGAATGGATATGGAATATGGAAAGTATTTAAGACAAATGATAATGTTAAATGGAGTAAGGCAGAAAATGAAAGACAGTTACCAGATGGTTTTATTCATTTATAGATTTTAAATAACAAAAGAAAACAAACTGGGAAGACACAGCACACATAATTATTGGACAATAAAAAACATATATTGGTTGCTAGAATAAATACTGGGAAGGGAGAAGGACAAAAGAAAGAGGTGAGATAACATAAGCACTGGTGTTAGGTGAAGTATGAGTGAAACACACATGTGGAGGTGTGAAAATGTACCCCAAAAGTTATACAGATATGAAAATGACCTAAAATTAATAAAAGTAACAAAATTGCAATCTGTAAGTATTCTTTAATTACCAATCCCAATTATATCCTCAACTGTATCATTATTTAAGAAAGTTAAGTCAATTATAATATTAATAATATACTGTAACTATAATTCAGTGAATCAAACATAGAGATAATATTAGTTTGTTTTACAAAGTGTCATTATCCAGACTTTTGTTACTTATTAGTTCAAATTGCAGCTGCAGTACATTGTAAACTGAATATCAGGGCCTCCCTGGTGGCCTAGGGGTTAAGTATCAGTGTTACAGACACCCTACCAACTGGGAAAAGATTTTTGCACACAATACATCTGATAAAGGACTGATAACAAAAATTTACAAGGAAATCACACAACTCAACAAAAACAAAGCCAATAACCCAGTCAAAAAATGGGCAGAAGAGCGCAAAAGGCACTTCTCCAAAGAAGAAAAGCAAATGGCCAACAGATACATGAAAAAATGCTCAATATCACTTATAATCAAGGAAATGCAAATCAAAACCATTATGAGATACCACCTCACACCTGAGAGGATGGCATACCTTAAAAATACAGGCAACAGCAAATGCTGGAAAGGATGTGGAGAAAAAGGAACTCTTCTACACTGCTGGTGGGAATGTGAACTGGTCCAACCACTATGGAAAGCTGTATGGCGATTCCTCAAACTGCTAAACATGGAGCTCCCATATGACCCAGCAATACAACTTTTGGGAATTTACCCAAAGGACACAAAAACACTAATCCGAAAGGATACATGCACC
>PVIJ01022718.1:0-15443 GCA_004024925.1 Scalopus aquaticus
GGGATGGTGAGTTTGGGGGCAGCGTGCTTGGGGGCAGCAAGCTTGTGGGGCAGCGAGTTTGGGGGGGCGTACACTTGAGGAGGCTGCTGAGCAGTGAGGCAGCTGAGATGGGGCCTCAGGTGAGGCACTTCTGAGCCAACTGCAAGATGTCTGGGCCCTCGCGGCCGGTGCAGCCACCCCCTGCACCCCCGGGGACCAGCACCCACAGCCTGGACCTGCCAACGGTCACTCCCTCCACCTGGTCAGGGGCTCTTGTGTCCCCAGCACTACTCGGCGTGCCCCAGCGTACTCCCTGCCCCTGCACACCCCGCTTCCCGGCGTGCACCCATCTCCCCTCTGTGCTCCCCTGTGCGCCCCGTGTCTGGCTCCGCCACTCAGCACCATGCTCCTGGGGCACTGCGTCCTGATGCCTCAGCCCGTGTCCTCTCACTTGAGGCCACCCCGCACGATGGACCCGGCTACCATCCACCATCAGCCAGAGGACACCAGGTCTCAGCTCCTGTGGACACCCCTGTTGCCAGTCTTTGGGGTGCAGACCACAGGTGTGGCCGCATTCGTGGGGTCCTCACAGTTTTGCTTTCTGAAGACTGGTTTCCATTCCCGCTGCACCCCACCCTGAGACAACACAGGGTCCCTGACCGGACCTGGAGCCCCGTGTGGGGGTGTCGCAGCTGCGGCTCTTTCTGGCAAAAGAACGAAGTCAGCTGGAAGGGGAGGGGACCTCCCTGACGCCGAGCGCCCCCAAGACCCTGCTGGGGCACCTGCCGCAGGCGGTCCCGACGTGTCTCCACTCCGGGTGTGGGGTCTCTCCAGGGGGCTGCAGAGCCAGAGAACAAATTTCTATTTTACTGCACATAAGAACTGAAGTGGCAGCAAAGGAGCTCGTCAGGACCATGGCGAGGGGGGCAGGCAGGCAGGGGGGATGGGGGGGCATGGCGGGGACAAGGCCCCCGCCCACTCAGGCTGCGTCCACCCAGCTCCTGCCTGGGGTGCGCGGGGGCGTGAGCTGATGAGCTGGGTTATCAGAGCACCTCTCTCCGGCAGCCATTGCTCCTTTTTCCAAAAAGGGAGGAAAAGCACTAATGAGAATCTATTTCGGGCAAATTTCAGTCACATCTGGAAAGAGAGGGCTGGGCCCTGCAACTGTCCCTGGTCAGCCCCTCCGGGGGTGCTATCTGGGGGACCCTCGCCCTCTCCCAGCCCGTCTGCTCTTTGGGGAGCTCCCTGCAGCCCGGGCTTCCAGGCTGGGGGACGGCCTCTGCTCCTGCAGGCCACCCAGCCCAGCGGAGCGTGGACTCGAGCTCCCAGGCCCAGCCACGTCAGTGCCCTCCCGGGTGAGGCGACGTCCACCATTGAGAGGTGTGCCCTCTGGGCAGCGGGCGGGGCAAGCACCCCGGCCACCAGCCACTCCCTGAGTTTCCTGGACAGCGGGCATCGTGGGCAGCAAGGTCCCGAGGGAGGGCAGCTGGCAGGGCCCACGGAGAGGCTGTCTTGTCCGCTGAGCTCAGGGCCCATCACGGAGCGGGCCAGGCGTGCGGGACCCCCCAGGCTCCTTCCTCGCGGCTCCTGCTCCCCAGGGCTTCCCTCCAAAACCCAGACCCCAGAGCTCCGGAAGGCCCTGCGGCTGGACAGCTGCGGGAGGCTCCCCAGCCGGCTCCTCTGGCCACACACCTCAGTGCCTCGTCCAAGCAGAGAGCGCCCTCTCCCCCAGTGCCCACGGCCCTGCGGAGCGCGTGGCCGGCCTCTCCCTGGATGGCCTGGGTGCTGAGCGAGGCTTCTCCCGCAGAGACGGCGTGGTCAGGCCACGTGCACTGCGCTCCACGCGTACATCCTCCCGGCCCCCGCCGGTGCCACCCACTGCGCAGACTGTCGGCGTGAAGTGCCGCCGCGACGCTCCTCGGCCATCCTTCGTCCTCCCCTGCACGGCCGCTGCTGCCCAGCCTGGCCAGCCACAGGCGCCTGACCCCCACCTTCCCGAGAGCCCACCTGAGGACCCGCGGGCCGCCCTGGCCGCGTCCTTCAGCTGGCTGGAGCCGAGGCCCCGTCTTCCTCCGCCCGGCCGGGCGCCCCGCCCGCACCCCTCGGCTGGTCCCAGACTCGCAGAGAGGTTGTGCTTGCCCGCTGGGCTCTGCTCCCTTTCTAACTTCCTTTTGGCTTATTCTTGACCCTTGAGAAGGGAGTCGTCTAGTTTCTGGCTCTTTGGGGCCCTCCCAGATCCCGAACTGAGCTCCCCTGCTGCGGGGAACACACCTGGTGCCCGGTGGCAGGCTTGCTCTCGGGGCCGCGGGGCGTCCAGCGCGCTCTGTCCGCGCTCTCTGGCCTGGCGCAGGGGCCGGGCATGGGGGCGGCTCCCGGCGCCCAGGGGGGCGGGGCCAGGGGCCACGGGCTCCTTTGCACGTGGTCTGGGGGCCTCCCACCCCGGCGAGGAAGTGGGGCTGCGGGCGAGTGCTGGGCTTGCGGCAGGCAGGGCCAGGCAGCCTCAGCACTGGGCTCGGGGCCGGGAGCGGGGGCCCTCGCAGATGAGGCCCGCCGGGCGTGGCGCTCTGGGGCGCGGCGGGGACGCTGCTAGGGCGAGACTCTGCGGGCACTCAGCCCACGGGGCACCTGGCGCTCCGGGCCTCGGGCCACCCGCGGGCACCGCCAGGCCGGCTCGCCTGGCCCGCAGACCCGCAGCCAGCCTGCCTCGGTCCCGGGCGCAGGCCTCCCGAGCCAACACCTGCCACCACCCACCTGGAGGGCGTGTTTACCACTGGCACGGCCCCGCCTGCTCCCCAGCGCCCTCCTGCCAGCTCCTCCTGCTGGGGCCTGCTCACACCGTGGGCAGATGGGTGCCAATTAGCGTCAGGGCCATCCCCGGGCGCGGGGGCCGCTTCACTCACCAGCTGCAAGGAGAAGCAGAGGACACAGGGTGGCGGCGGCCCCTGGCACAGGACACCAGCCCGGGCACAGGCCACAGAGCCCCCTAGCGCTGGAGCCTGGATGGCAGCCCCACCCTCACGGGTGGCCCCGGGCCCGGCCTCTCCCCTCTGACCCGGAGGCTTGGGAGGCTTCGGGGTCCTTGGCTGCAGCCACCCAGCCGGGCCTGCCCTGTCTTCTCACGGCTCCTCGTGTCCATCTCCAAACACCCTGTGGTGGCCAGGGCGCCGGTCGTGGGCTACTCCGAGACCCGCCCCGCGCGGCCAGCTCATCCCCCAGCAAGGCTGCAGCTGGCCGAGGCCCAGGCACGTGCACCAGGGAGGCCAGTCAACCCTTGCCGAGGCCTGAGCCGCTGGCCGCCCGGCCCCTGGTCAGTCGTTGGGGGACCCACCAGCCCTCGTCATCGAGTCTGGCACTGTCATACCTGGTCCCTCCAAGACCCACTTTGCGGCCTAACCCTGACCAGCCCTGCCCTGCCCAGTACACAGACCGGACAGGTCATCCTGTGCGCGGCCTTCCCGGGCCTCCTTCAACCAAGGAGGAAGAGCGCTGTCCAGCCTGCGCTAGAAGGCCACAGAAATGCGGTGGCCGCCTTCACCTGGCTGGGTGGGGTTGTCCCTCAAGCCGCCTGCAGCCCCGGCCAGCACCGGCCTCGCCCTGTAGGCGGGTTCTGAGGCGCAGAGCTGATGGGGCCGCTGTCCACGTACTGGCTGGCGGCCGCACGTGTTCGAGGCCAGCCAGAGCCCCGCCCCGCCCAGTCAGGACCCGGCGCCCTGAGCAGGCCCAAGGCCACTCCCTGCAGAGGCCGCCCCTGCCAAGCGGCCAGCCCCTCTGCCTGTGCCCTGCGGTGCCCGCTGCAGGACCCTGCCCTCCCGCAGGGGCGCGAGGGGCGGGCCTGCTGCTGCTGCAGCTGCTCTGAAGGGTCCCAGCCCCAGGGGACGGAACGTGGACTCCGAGGTCCATCTTGCCCAAGGCCCTGGGCTTCTGGCCCGGGAAGTTTGGCCAGGTAAAGGGCGCTCCGCGAAGGGCTCAGCGCGGCTCTCCGGCTGCTCCGGGGCGACACCTTCGGCCTGGACCAGTGCCATGGTGTGGGCTGCGGGTGACTCACGGCAGGCGCCACCGCTGAGTCACCCGTCCCTGCCCAGCCGTGGGAACTGTCCTCCAGGCCCACCCAGCCTGCGCGGGGCCTGGGGACACTGGCACGACAGCTGGCCGCCGCCCCGAGGTGTGATGTCTGAATAAACAGCCTGTCAGGTTTCGGCGCGACTGGGCAGGGGTGGCCCGAGGCCTGTGGACGCGCAGAGGAGGGCAGAGACTGGCCGCAGCCTGCCGGCCCATGTGCCACATGACCAGGTGGTATCCACATTGTGCTGTCCACAGCTGGCCTCTGGCCCCAGCAGGCTGGGCCTCCACAGGAGAGGCATCCGCACGCCCAGCCCGCCTGGCCCCTCTCTGGCCGCCCGTGCTGCCCTGGTCACCAACTCTCCGGTTGCCCCAGGTGCGGCCCCACCTGCAGGCTGCGGGGGAGTCTCTGTGTCCCGGCCTGGGAAGGACAGGGCGGTGGCGGCACCCTGCAGACACGACCCTGGCGGACAGCGGCTTATTTCCTGGAGTGGGAGAGGGGAGCTGGGCTTGTCCTACCCAAACAGCGCCCTGCGGGGCCAGGGGTCCTGCGCAGCGGGAGGCCAGAGCCTGAGCGGGGCGCGGGGAGAGGGGCGGGGTGGGCCAGGGAGCAGCGCCCTCGGCCAGTGTCCCTCGGTGCAGGGTCGTGGGGTCCTGCAGGGCCAGGCTCCCTTGTGGCCATGGCGGGAGGAGGCAGCCCCCGCCGGCTGCAGAAGGGGCCGGTGCTGTTTAATGGGTTCTGCAGGGGGTTCCTAATCGTCTGTGAAATTGAGGATCTATTTTCAGATAAGACCGAAGGAGAGATTCCAGGGGGGCTGGGGAGCCCCTTGCACTGGGCGGGGCCTCTTCCACGCGCCTGTGCAGCACACTGGTCTGGTGCCCGGCAGCTATGGCCTCCCAGCCCCTCCTTTCCCGGGCAAAGCCCCTCTGTGCAGGAGCAGCCTGCCCATGCCTTTGTTCCCCGCTGGGGCGGCCCTCGGAAGGGGGCCTATCGGGCTCCCTCGGCCTGCAGGGGTGCCGGCGGGGCTGTGCGTGCGGACTGGGCCGAGCACACGTCCCCCACGCGGGGACCTGGTGCGGGTCAGACACCTGGACGGGCCCTCGGGGGGCGGGGTCCTCGCTGAGCACGGCCAGCAGATCCTGCAGGGGCCTTCCTGCTGTGGGTTTGCCCTGGTGGGGGCACGGGTGCAACAAGGCGTGCAGGGCCGCCTGTCCCCATGAAGGCTGAGGAAGGGCACTGCCGGACGAGCGGGGACCAGCCATGGGGCCGCTTTCACCTGATGGCTCTCGTCACCTCGGGGGCCCCAGGGTGGTGGCCGAGAGAACCCCCTGCTGCCTGGAGGGCGTCCTGGCAGAGGAGCAGCTTGTGTTTGAGGTCAGGGCCAGCTGAGGAGGTGGGCGCCGCGTGCTGTCCCCCAAGCCTGCCAGGGCCCCTGGTGCGGCCAGAACGCCTCTGTGGGCAGCTGCCCAGCCCCGGCACCCAGGTGTCCACATCCCGCCGGACGCAGGCTCCGCCCCCGGGGGTGCCACCACTGCTGCCTCCTTAGAGGAGGTTTGTTATGCAGGGAGAACGCCCAACCTCCGAACACGCAGCGGCGTTGTTTCAGCTCATAGTGATCTGACGTGTTGAGAATTTTCATGAACTCCCTCCATGCCCCGTTAAGGCCGGCGTGCGTGCTTCGGAACAAGCCGGCTGCACAGCTCTGCCCGCAGCGTCCGCCCTGTCAGCACGTCCCTGCCCCCGGAGCCCAAGGCCCGGCCTCAGGCTGCCCCTCGCGGTCCAGGCTGGTCCTGCTCACCTCCCTCCAGGGAGCCCTCCCTCCTGATCTCTGTGCCGGTGCAGAAACAAGTTTCGGAGCCATGCGTGGGCCCCGCCTGCGAGCGAGACACCAGGCCCAGCTGTGCCTGCGCACCCCGCGGCTCAGCAGCCTGCAAAATGAAAGAAATGGGGAGTCTCCGCTTCCAAGCCCATGCAAAGGCAGGCTCTGTTCTGCGGGCACAGATCCAGCCAGAAACCGCCAGGAAGTGTAGGGCCCGCCGCCCCCACCCTCCAGCTCCTAGCCCCGCCGCCGGCCGTAGCCCAAGTCTGCCAAGGCGGGCATCTCGTCTCGCTGTAGGTGTGTGCAGTGTGGGGCCGGGCCAGCTCTCCAGCGGTCAGACGCTCCAGCTGGGCCCCGCCCTGTGAGTGGGGTACGCAGCAGCGGCCCCCCAGCTCAGAGCCCCCGGTTGAGAGGGTGCCTGAGAGCTCACAGCCGCCGGAGCGCCCAGCTGGGACAGTGCCCAGCCCGGGCTGTGGGCCCCGCCCTGGACATGTGTGGGCCGAGCCCGGGAGGCAGATGTGGCCCAGAGGGGCGGCCGCACCCTGGGCTGACCGTCAGGGTCTGGGGACAGCCTGGACATCTCCACTGCATCTTCCTGACCCGCCGGAGCCGTCGCTTTTCGAGCCAGGAGCAGCCACCTGAGGGAGACGCGAGGGTGGGCTCAGGCCAGGGCCGCGCTCTGGGGGAGGCCTGGGACCCCGTCTCCGCCTGGCCCCTGCCCAGCTGTGGCATCCACAGGGCTGGAGCCGAGCGTGGGGGCCTGGTGAGCTCAAGGGGGCGTCCCCAGCCGGGCTGGCACTGACGCCTCCCGCGGCAGGTGGGTGCCCGCTGGCCTCGCCCGCCCGCCCTGGGCCCCTCTGCCCAGGGTGCCAGCAGGCGCAGCGTGGAGGCGGCGGCCTCTCCGTGGGGCGGCTTGTGGCCTTACTCGTGTCAGCGGTAAAACCCGTGGACGCACGGGGTGGGAAGGCCCCGACAGGCGGCACAAGGTCGCTGCTTCATTGCGGCGACGGTTGTAAACATGAAATATAGCTGCGGTTAAAAAAACGTGTATTTTTAAATAAAAACTGTAGAAAAGGATAAAGTGACAGAGGGACAACCTTGCTTGGGCCAGGCAATCCCAGCGGGTCTCAGGATGGGGGGCAGCCCCAGAGCCGAGGCCCCGCCCTGGCGGACCCCGCCCGGCCCAGGGCGCCCCAGGAGGCGCGGGAAGGGGGCCGGAGGCTCTGGCCCTGGATGGTGCCGGCGCGGGGCCTGGCGGAGGGTCGCACTGAGCGCCAGGCCTAACCGTTTTCCCTTAAATAATAGAAATGCGCCTGAGCGGGGCGGGGGGCGGGCCTGGCCGGCGCACTCAGTGCCGCGCATGCGTGGGCGTGCGGTGCCGCTCGGCAGAGCCCGTGCAGACCTGGGGGCCCGCGCTGGGGGTAGCACGGCTGCAGGGTCTGAGCCAGCCCGAGTGCGAATCGGTGGGGCCGCGGCAGGATGGGGAGCCCTGGAGACCGGAGCGAGGCTCCGGCTGGACCCACGGCACGGCCAGGCCCGGCGGCCGCATGCCCACCAGGTCCAGGTCAGACTGCCCTCTGCCCCAGGGCTGCGCCCCGCTGGGCCGGGCTGCGCTGGGGAGGTCATGGGCCGCGGTCGCCCTCCCCCTCGGGGTACTGCAAGCCGCAGAGCGCCAGGTGGGGGAGGCCCTGTCTCCGGCTTCGTTGCCGGGGCTTCCGTCCAGATTTCCAGCCTGGAAAAGCACTTTTCCCAGGGGTGGTTTCCCGACACCCCTGACTGCAGCACGTGGGGAGGGTAGTGGTGTGTGGGGTGTGTGTCTTGGTGTGTGTGGTGTTTTTATGTGCGGTGTGTGTGTGTGTTTGTGCTCTGTGTGTGGTGTGGTGTGTGGGTGTGTGTGGGTGGTGTGTGGAGTGTGGGGTGTGGTGTGCATCCTGCGGCAGTGCGTCCCTGCCACTGAGCATCCCGCGGCTGTGCGTCCCTGAGGCCGTGCGTCCCTGAGGCCGTGTGTCCCGCAGCTGTGCATCCCTGCGGCCGTGCGTCCCTGAGGCTGTGCGTCCCGCGGCTGTGCGTCCCTGAGGCCGTGCGTCCTGCGGCTGTGCATCCCTGCGGCTGTGCGTCCCTGGGGCTGTGCGTCCCGCAGCTGTGCGTCCCTGTGGCCGTGCGTCCCTGGGGCCGTGCGTCCCTGCGGCTGTGCGTCCCTGCGGCTGTGCGTCCCGCGGCGGTGCGTCCCGCGGCTGTGCATCCCTGGGGCTGTGCGTCCCTGGGGCTGTGCGTCCCTGAGGCTGTGCGTCCCTGCGGCTGTGCGTCCCTGAGGCTGTGCGTCCCGCGGCTGTGCATTCCTGTGGCTGTGTGTCAGCGCTGTGGTCAGCCAGTCCAGGTGAGGGTGTCGTCCAGCGACCCGGGCAGTGGCTGGGCCTCACAATGACCGGAGCCAGGCAGAGGAAGCCCACAGCCACCTTGTCCCCACGTTGGCACAGACGGTGGGGTGCGGCCCAGGCCCAGTGCCCAGCCTGGTCTGGGCAGCTGCCGTCACCACGTGGGGCTGGAGGGCAAGGGCTGGGGCTGGTGCCGTGGCTGACCCATCCGTCCAGTCCTGCAGCAGGGTCTACCCGGCTCGCCAGGCTGGACAGCTGGGCATGCCCAGAGGTGCAGTGGCCTCTGCGGTGGTCAGTAGGCACTGCCGACCCCCCTTCGCAGGGCTGCGGGCCTCTCGTCACAGAGTCCGCGCAGAGCCGGGCGGGGCATGAAGCAGGGCATCCGGAGCCAGGAGGTGGCTGGTGCTGGAGGGAGGAACAGGCGGCCAGCTCCCTCGGCCTCTGCGTGGGCCTCCACACTGCCCACTGCCCTCGGGCCACTTCTCCGCTGGCCTGTCTCCCGAGCCTGACCTGCCGTCCTGGGGACTTGGCCTCACCACAGGCCTCAGGGCAGCCTCCAGCCCTGGCCCAGCAGCCCCCGACCACCCCGGCAGCCGTTCCCTCCTGCACATATGGAGACGGCCCGGAGACCGTGCAGCTGTCCCCGCGCGACCGCAGAGCCGCCAGTCCCCACCTCCGGCCCGCACTGGTCCCCCTGTAGGAGCTGCCGCCCGGCCAGCCCCAGCCTGCGTCCCACGCCCAGCGCAGGCTCCTGGCCTGGGGCAGCGCTCCTGGGGCAGCCAGGGACTGACATGCCCCGAAGGCTGAGATGCCACTTTGAGACTCCCCACAGGACGTGCAAGCGCTCAGTTTGGGCACCATCCACTTCAAACCTCAGCTCACCCACACAGCAGTGAGGCCCGAGGCACAGAGGGCATCTACCTCCGAGTCCTGCGCGGCCACCTGAGGGCACACGTGCGGCTGGTTTGTGTACAGGTCGTTTTTCGGCCATTTAAAAATTGTGGTAAAGTTCGCATGACGACACTGACCACGGTCACCACCCTGAGGGCGCCCTCGGGGACCCCCGCGGGCCACGCCCCACACGAGGCACCCCACGGTTCGGGCCAGGCTCCCGCGCCCGGGTCCTCAGCTGCCCACATGTGGCCCTGCCCTCTTGGACGCAACCCCCACGGGCGTCCACGCCGTCGCTTCCTGGGCGCTGCCATGGCCAGGGCAGGGCCTCGGCAGGCCGATGCCCTCCGTGTGGCCGAGGGCCCGGTAGGCCCACGTTCTGGCCCCCAGGTGCCTCAGCCAAGCTGTGCAGCCACCCCCGCCCAGGGGCCCCGGGGACGCGTGCTGGCCTCGCCCGCTCTGGTGGGGTTGGGGGGCTTCTTGTTCTTGGACTTCAGACGTTCTGCAGTGGGTCTGGCAGTTAATCCCGCCTCGGACATGCAGGCCGTGGTCGGCCTCTCCATTCTGTGCTGCCTTCCTCTGCACACGGTGACTCTTGATACCCAGATCTTCAAAATGCTTGCGGTCAAATGCCCGCCCTTTCTCTCGCTGCCCGTGCCCTCGGGGCCATGCCAGCGTCCCGAAGCCCTGCACCTGTCCTCTGCGGAGTCTCGTGGTTTCAGCTCCTATGCTGAGGCCTCTGGCCATGGGAGTTGGTTCTTGCGTGTGCTGGTGGGGGGACCCCGTCACACCCCTTCCCAGCATGTTTGCTCAGCAGACCCCGCTCCCTGCCGATGGCGCGGGATCCTTGTTAGACGTGGCCCCTGGCCCCTGGCCCCTGGGAAAGGCATGATGAGACTGAAATAAAATGCTGGGGTCTACTTGGGATCTGAGGTTTGCAAATCGGAGGCACACGCTCATCTTTCACCGCAAATGGTGAACCTCTGGGGTCTCGGTTTGAAGCCGAGGGACAAAGGAGGGCCAGGAAGGACCCGAGAACAACTCTGGTTTGGGGGATGGCCCTGGGAGGTACATCCCTCTGTCAGGCTGGCCTAAGTGCCCGAAGGGAAGGGGACACCAAGTCAAGGAAAAGACTCTCTGGGTGTTCTGTGGGTGTCGTGTGCGGCTGGGACCGCGGTTCACCTGTCTGGGAGCAGTTTCAGGTGCTGAATGCTGCATGATGAGGTAGGGTCAGTTCTCTGAATGCCCCATTTCAGTGACTTATTCGGGCTCTGGATTGTCTCTGTCCCCACCACACAGTTTTGATTACCGCAGCTTTGTTGTATGTTCTGAAATCCAAGGGTTGCACAGGCTTTTTTTTTTTTTTAAGATTTATTTATTTATACATACAAGCTGGCATACAGGCCAGAGGCACGGGGTGGCGAGAGGGTTCACCAGAGACAGAGTGGGAAGCAGAACAGGCAGATCAGAAATACACTGCTGAGGGGAGCAGCGGGTGAGGCAGGAGAGGTCTGCCGCACCATGTGGGATTCTCCCGGGCTGGGTGTCGAACTCACATTGCGCGCTGCCTGCGACAGCTCCATAGCGCAGCACTCAACCGCTGCGCCACCAGGGAGGCCCTGCACAGGCTTTTCAAGGCAGTGGTGGAGTCATCATGGTGGCATTGAAGTGGGAATGCCGCCCATGGGGTAGGCACAGGGCTCTTGGGGCTCCTGGGCCCCTGTGCAGCACAAGGCAGCCAGCTGAAAGGGCTAAGGAGGCACAGGTACCCCTTTGTCCTGTGGGCTCTGGGCCACTGGCGCCAGGAGCCCACCTAGGAGGACTCCCTTGGTTAGCTCTTGAGACCAAGGCTCATGGTTAAATTGTTCTCATATACAGGAGGACAGAAAACAAAACTGAAGTCACCTGAACAGCCCCTGAGACTTGCCGTCCCGGACCCAGCAGAGTCTGGACGCAGGGCCCAGACGAGTGATGGGTCTCCAGGCCTTTGAAGGCAATGCTGGCCCCCAGCGGCCTGTCCGTAGGGCGTGAGTGTCCTGTGCCCACAGGGACGTCTGGCAACACCCGGCTTCCCCCAGGGTCTCTGCCCAAGGATTTGGGGGTGAGCTATTCAGAACCAAACTCCGTCTGGCATGAGGCCCCCCACAAGAGCCAGCCAGGCTGGCTAGGCGTGGGCAGCAGGCTGGGGCAGCGGGACCCCAGAGCCTGCACTGTGAGGGCCACCACACCCAGCCTGGCCCTTCCTCGCCGGCCGGTGCCCACCCCCGCACCCCCCACGGCTCACGCCCGCCCGCCGCCGGCTGGAGGTGCGAGTTTTGGACTCAGCAGTATTGAAATTAGCTCACGGCGAGCCGGACGCACAGCCCGGAAACCGCACGGGAGCCGCGGCCAGGCCGGGCCACGGGGGAGCCCAGAGCGCAGGGGGAGCCCAGAGCGCAACGCTGGGCCTCGCGGCCGGTGACGCTGCCCGGAGCGGCCACTTAGTCACCGTGTGCCCGGCGGGCGGAGGCCGAAGACGTGCGGGGAGGCCAGACAGTAGGGAGCGTCTGGACGCCCGATCGGCCCGCGCTCGTGTTTCTGTGGCAACCTCCGCAAACAGCAGGTCCCGGCGGCCCAGAGGCGTGTCCTTCCGCGCGTCGGGCTGCGTGTTTACGAGGGCTGCCTGTGGCCAGCCCGGGAGCCGGGGGGAGCCCCCGGAAGGCCCCTCGAGCCTCTCCACCCCGCCTGGCTCCGGGAAGCCTTCCCGCTGGCGGAGGAGGCCCCCAGGCAAACGGCCGAGAACACTGGCCAAGGGGAGGGCGGCGGCCGCCAGCGTGGCTGTGCTCAGCGTTTGGCCGGTTTCGGCGGCGGGAGGGTAACCCTGCGCGCGGCTGCGGACCCGCCGGTGCGCGCGGGGCGGGGGCTGGAGCCTGTGCCCCCTGCAGCTGGGAACCCGGGGCCCACTCGTCTGCAGGCTCCTGGGGCTCCCCTGAGGGGACACGTGCAAGCTGGAGGTGAGGCGCTGCCCACGCCCGCGGGTGTGGCCGGTCCCCAGGCAGTGCGAAGGGCTGACTCCCTGGCCAGGGCCGCCGGCCCTCCCGCCCCCCACTTGGCCTTTGGCCCTGCACCACCTGCCCGGGACACCAGCCTATGCCAGCTGGGGCCCAGGTCAGCTCTGCACGGCCCTGTGGTGTGAGGACCAGGCCTGCTGGCCGCAGACTCCACGCCAGCCTGGGGCGGGCAGGCACTGCCGTGAGCCCGGCAAGCCTTGCCCAGAAGGGAGGCCTGGCCTGGGCAGCGAGAACAGCAAAGCCATGACCGCCTGTCTGAGCCCCGCGGCCCAACACCACGGTCAGAGTCAAGTGCCTGGGAGAGGCCCTGAGCCCAAGGGGGCGCGGGCAGGGACAGCCTGTCACGGGGGTGGCCGCTGGCCAGCGCCCCTCACCCAGCACACCCGCAGCCAGGCGGGCAGCGGCAGCCGTGGGCCCAGGCCGAGCGAGCCAGAGACAATCTGGTAAATGTTGGCAAAAGATATTTATAGACTCGCGGCTTAAAGTAGCGTGTGGACGTCTCCGTCCTCACTGACATGGCTGAGAACACCCGAGTCGGGGTGGCAGCAGCGGACACCCTGGCGGGGACACTGGGCCCGAGACACCTCTGCCACAATGGTCTGTGGGGACAGAGACCGGCCGGGCCCTGCACTTGCTGGCCGGGGGGACGCTGGGCCTGCGCGCGGGGGAGACCCCCGCACGGTGCCCGGGGGACGGGGGAGGGACCCCACTGACTGGGCACCCAGCATCCGCGGCTACACACACAGGGGTGGGAGCTGCTGCCCCGAGAGCAGGGGCGGCCCTGAGGCAGGCTCGGCAGTGGACACGCGGGTGCCCCGGACGGCTGGGCAGACGGGGCTTGGCTGGGAGCAGGAGACGTTCACGGACCTGGGACACCGCGCGGGAGAGCAGAGCATGCACGGGTGTGCACGCATGTGTCTGGTGTGTGCGTGGGGGGGTGACTAAGGAAAGGACCTCCCTCCTCGCTCGCCAGGTCCAGTGCCCGCCTGCCCGCAGCCAGACCCTGTGCCCTGCTGCCAGCTTTCTGGGGAGCCTGTGGGGGTGCGCCCTCCAGGTGGGGCGGGCAGGCAGGGCTCTGGGCCACGGCTGCTCTGCTCCTCGGCCGGGCGGTCCCCGGTGATGGGCGGGATGATGGACGTGCCTCCAGACAGCTCCCGGTTATATGTGGAAACTTGTCAAGCGGATTTGGAGAAGTTAATGCTCCCGTGTTTCTCTGGGAAAAGTTAATATGCCCTCCCTGCTCCATCATCCAATTATGAATTATGTATCCAGCCTCAGCGGGGCCTCTGCGGGTGGACATGCCCCAGCCCCCCTGACAGCGCGGGGCTGGGGTGAGCAGGGCCTGCGCCTAAGATGGAAAAAGGCCCCCGCCGCCCCGCCCCGGCGCACTAATGCCGGGTCGGGCGCCCACCGCGGCCGTCTCCGGGAGCACAAAGCCGGCGCAGGTGGGCCCGTGGCTCTTTGGCTGGAGACGGGGGAGGTCGATGAGTCTGAGCCGTGTCACGTCTGATGGAGGCACCTGCCCCGGCCGGGACCCCAAGGGCCGCCAGCCAGGCGGAAAAGCCGTCGCTCCCGCTGCGGGCGCCCCAAGGCGCTGCAGGAAGCCCATGTCCGGGTCGCCCCTTCCCAGGGAGCCTCGGCAAGGCGAGCCGGGCGTGGGGTGCGGGCGGGCGGGCAGGCCGCTGCCTCATGGAGCCCGCGCCTCACGACAGGCACCCAGAGATGGGCAAGTCGGGGCGGCAGCGAGGCCTTCATTGCAGGGGGCGCAGTGATCTGTTCCTCTCCCCAAAACCGAGCTGTGCATCCGTTAACCAGCGCCTCAGATGCGAGGACCCGGCGGGGCGGGTGGGCGGGTGACGAGCTGGACGCCCTCCAGTGAGCGGACGCAGTTGGCCTTCGGGGCAGGGGACATGGCAGCCGGCAGAGCACACCGCTGCCCGGACGGGCTGGCCGCCTGGAGGGCCCGTGCCCCGGCGTCCGTGCATTCCCGGCGTCCGTGCGTCCCGGCGTCCGTGCGTCCCGGCGTCTGTGAGTCCAAGATGGTCCGTGCGTCCCGGCGACCTGCGTCCCGGCGTCCGTGCGTCCCGGCGTCTGTGCGTCCCGGCGTCTGTGCGTCCAGGGTGGCCCGTGCGTCCCAACGTCTGTGCATCCCGGTCCGTGCGTCCCGGCGTCCCGGCGTCTGTGCGTCCCGGTCCGTGCGTCCCGGCGTCCGTGTGTTCCGGCGTCTGTGCGTCCAGGGTGGTCCGTGCGTCCCAGCTTCCGTGCGTCCCGGCTTCCGTGCGTCCCGGCGACCTGCGACCAGGGTGGTCCGTGTGTCTGCCCGTCACTGGCCCCATGACCAGCCTGTGACCTCAGGACGAGCAATCCAGGAAGCTTCCTCTACCTCGTTTAAGATAAAAACAGTAAGTCAGTGGATCTCACCCAAAGGCAGACAAAGCGGAACGGGTCAGTTTTCTTCTCAGACCGGTGAAGTGGGGTGGCCGCGGCCGCCCGGCGGGGTGGGGCCCTGAGGCTGGCGGTGGGTGCGCTGTGAGGAGACTTCGGCTGTTTTAAGAAGAATGTAAACCCACAGACGCCCCGTAATGAAACAATTAGCTTTTTACACACAAGCAGGATAAATAACGAATTCAAGGCCTTCTCTCAGTTCTTGCTGCCAAGTCAGCCTGCTCCAAATTTAGTTTTCAAAGTTTTAGTTGCGCTGCGCAAACTGGGGGTCAGCACTAGCGCCATTGTGGCAGACAAGGAAACCAGGCGTGCAGGGGCCGACAGCCGGGCGGGCAGCTGCAGGAAGGCGGCAGAGCGCAGGCCACACCCCAGCGCAGCAGGCGCCCACCCCGCCCGGCCCCTGCGCTGCTCTCTTAAGTCAGGAGCAGCCTGGAGAGAGCGTGGCAGTTCCCAGGCCCAGGGCCAAGCCCTGCAGGCTCGTGCGCTGTGCTGCTCGGGTGTGGCCTGATCTTTGGGGCCCAACGTCGCTGCTACAGCCTCAGCCATCACATCTACATTCCAGGCACCAGAAAGGAAGAGAAATGACAGCTAAGCACAAACCCCCTGCCTTTGGGAGTGACGCTCTGGCTCCCTTTCAGGTCAGGACTCACGTGACACCCACTGTGAGCACCAGAGACCATTCCACCCAAACAGCAGAAACTTGGGGCTCTGCTACCAAGGAAGGTGAGCTGGGGTCCCATGGCAGCCCCTGCCGCACAGTGCACTCCCCAGTCTGGCACAGGTCATGCCCCTAGACCCGCCCTCGCACCCCTCCACCCACCCCC
>PVIJ01022719.1:0-15533 GCA_004024925.1 Scalopus aquaticus
AACCACTATGGAAGGCTGTATGGCGATTCCTCAGACTGCTAAACATGGAGCTTCCATACGACCCAGCAATCCCACTTTTGGGAATTTACCCAAAGGATACAAAAACACTAATCCGAAAGGATACATGCACCCGTATGTTCATTGCGGCACTGTTCACAATAGCAAAGGTATGGAAGCAACCCAGATGTCCAAAAATAGAGGATTGGATCCAGAAGATGTGGTACATATACACAATGGAATACAATTCAGCATGGAAAGAAGATAAACACATGCAATTTGCAGCGACATGGATGGAATTAGAGGGGATCATACTCAGTGAAATAAGCCAGAAAGAAAGAGAAAAATATCGAATGGTTTCACTTATAACAGGACTATAGGGAGGCCAGGTGGGAGAGAGACAATCAGTGGTGGGGAGGAGGGGGAGGAGGGAGCCGGAGGGAGGGAAGGGAAAGGGCACAAAATGGAATAGAAAAGAACACAAGGGACCATGGAGATGGATCACGGGTGAATTGGTGGTGGGCTATCCAAGGGGAATGCAAAATGTAAAAGACATAAATAACAATAAAAATATATATATTAAAAAAAGACAAATATGGATGACAGTATAACAATATTAACTCTAAATGTAAATGGACTAAACACACCAATTAAAAGACACACCATAGCAAGATGGATCAAAAAACAGAACCCAACCTTCTGCTGTCTACAAGAAACACACTTAATTGCAAAAGATAAACAGAGATTAATAGTTAAAGGATGAAAAACAATCCTACAAGCAAATGGACCAAGAAAGAAGGCAGGAACAGCTATACTTATATCAGATAAAATAGACTTCAAACTTAAAAAGGTAAAAAAAGACAAAGCTGGTCACTACATCATGATAAAGGTGACAATAAAACAGGAGGATATAACACTCATAAACACATACTCCCCAAATGAAGGAGCACCAAAATATATCAGACAATTATTATCATTCCTGAAAACAGACATTAAAGAAAATACATACATAGTAGGAGACTTCAACACCCCACTTTCTCTATTGGACAGATCAAGAAGACAAAATGTAACCAAGGACATTAAAGCTCTAAATAAGGATCAGATACATCTGTTATAACTTTTCCTCTTTCATTTCTGATTCTATTTATTAAAGTTTTTCCCTTTTTATTTTAGTAAGTTTAACCATAAGATTTGTTTATCTTTTCAAAAAAAGTTCTAAGTTTGTAGTATCCGCTTGATTCTTTTTTATTTCTGTTCTAATATTCATTATTTCCTTCCTCCTAGTTTTAGTCCATTTCTTCTTTTCTAGGTCTTTATCTATAAAGGTAGATTGAGTTCCTTGTCTTTTGATATAATCCTATGTTGCTATATACTCTCTTTTTAGTACTGCTTTTTCTGTATCCATATGCTCTCATAGGTCATGTTTTTAATTTCTCCTTTGATTTCCTAGTTAATCAAATGATCATTTAGCATGTTGTTTTGTCTCCACATATTTAGTGGTTTGGGTTTTGGTGTTTTGGTTTGTTTGTTTTTTTTTTTTTTAGTTTTTTGTGATTGAGTTCTAGTTTTACAACATTCTGATCAGAGAAGACATTTGATATGATTTTAATATTCACCAATCAATTACTCTTATGACCCAACATATGTTATATTTTAGATAATGCTTCATGTGCACTTGATGGGCAAAAAGTGTAGTCAGCCTTTTATTGGGGGGGAGGATACAATGCCCCATATATGTCTATTTAGTCTGTCTGCTCTACTTCATTGTTTAAGAGTGATTTTTTTGTTTTCTGTCTGGTTAATCTGCCCATTGATGCAGTGGGTTGTGTGTTGTCAATATTCATTTTCAGCCTTCTTGATAGTAAATATTTATATACTCCTTCATTTTGTACATAAATATTCATGCATGTTATGTCCTCCTGGTGTATTAATCCTTTAATCATTATACTATGTCTATTGCTATCACTTATCTTTTTCTAGCTGGAAGTCTACTTTATCTGCTATAATGCTCCTACAATTCTTAGGGTGCCATTTTCTTGTCGGATCCTGTTTTAGCCTTTTATTTTGAGCCTATATTTTCTTTGGAACTCAGATAAGTCTCCTAGAGACAGCAGAAAGGTGGGTTTTGCTTTTTGATCCAATTGGTTCTGTGCCTTTTGATTGGTGAGTTCAGTCAGTCCACTGCCTTAAGGGTGAATAATAACATGTGAATTTGACATTGCCATTTTGTCTTTAATTTTTGGTTTCTATTTCCTTGTTCATATTTTTTGTGGATTTTGTTCTCTTCAAATTAGATAGAAGATCTCTTTTCAATGTTTTTTTAAAGGGGAGCTTATGTTAGAAAACTCCTTCAACTTTTATTTTTCTGTAATGGTCTTTATTTCTTCCTCATATCTGAAAAGAGAATTTTGCAGGATATAGCATTCTTGGTTGACAGTTTTTATATATCGTATTGTATTGTATCTGATAAAAAGTCTGATGACAACATGAACATGATGGAGTACGTTTTTAAGTTACTTCCTTTTACCCCTAGTCACCTTCAATGTTCATTCTTTTGTCTTGAGCTCTTGGTAGCTTCAGTACTATTTATATCTTGTTATAGTCCTCATTGTATTTAGATAACCAGGTTCTTTTAGCTTTATGAACTTATATATTTAATTCCTTCCTCAATTTGGGAAGTTTTCCTCCAGTATTTCTTTGAATAAACTCTCTGTTCTCCTCTATCTCTAGCCCCCTCTAAGATACCCATCACTCTTATGTTGCCTTTCCTCTGTGGATTACTGTAGTCAATGTCACTGATGGAGGCAGCTTAGCTTCCATAGTTTTCTTTCTAGTTGTTGATCTTATTTATTGATCTATTTACATCCTGAATCTCTGTTAATTTGTTATTTAAAACTTCAATTTTCTACCATCTGTTAATTTTTTTCCTGAGCTTATTTGTTTTTCTGGATTATGTTATAATGCTTTGATTCATCTTTCTGAGTTTTCTTATTTCATTTTGATTTGTCTTTCTGAATTTTCTTCTATCCCTTTGATGTTCTTTATTGTAGAAATTTTTACCTCTATCTAGCAGGGAAATGTAATATTCCATGTCTCTGTCATTGTATTCTGGAGAGCTTTTCGCTTCCTGTGATGTCATAGTCCCTTGAGGCCTCAAAGTGCCATGAATTTTTGGAGGGTCTGCGTATCTTGCTAGTTTAAATTTCCCTGTTTTTTAAAAAAGATATCTGTCGCAGTGCCTTAGAGAGTTAAATTGTTTTCACTTTTCCCACAGGTGATGCTGTGGTTTCATTTTATTTGATTTGGTTTTTGTTTTTGCTGTTGCTGGCTTTAATAGGTATTGAGTCCTATTTTTATAGTTGGTGGGTAAGCAGGATTAGAAACAGATTCGATATCTTTCTTATCTCAGCTTAGTTCTGGGCCTACCTAAAAGGAAGACAGAGAAAATACAGGGGAAACTAGGTTGCTTCTGAGTTTCAAGGTAACTAATTGGCATAGAAGGATAATATGGAACTGAACTACTAGTAAATTACATAGACTCCTAGGGGACTGATGCTTTCTGGCTGTCTGCAAAAACAAAGAGGAATCTTACCTGAACATGTCAGCTTGGCATAATTTACTCAAAATTCAGATCCATATATGGCACATTTTTTTGGCACAGCTGAGCATCTTTAGACCAAAGTCAGCTTGAAAGGATCTCGTGTCCCCTTCAAACAGAGACAAAGGAGAGAGGAGAAAAAGGGGTAGACATAGATGTCTAGTCTTTTAAGCATTATTGGTAAGATAAGACCCTTAGAGGTGGTGAGTGGGAGGCAAAGGAGTCCAACAGGGGCACTCTTCATGAGAGAAAAGGAAAGTGGCAAGTGCAATTGGTCATTTGTAAAAGTAGCTGAGTTCCTCCTCTATACCTATATTCATACCCATTGTTATATGCCTTTATATAATCAAATCAAATCAGTGATTTAGGTTGACTTTGAGCAGTAAGTGCAACTGACTGTGTACCAGTTCCCAGCCTAGGTTTTTCAAAGCAGTGCCTCTCCCTCTCACTCTTGTATCTTCTCTCTACCAGACAACAGTTAAGTTGGAGCTAGGATGCTACATGAAAGGCCACATGGAATAGAGTCCACTGGTCCCAGCTGAGGTCATCCTTGTTGTGGTCAAAGGGTTATAATCACATACCTGAGTAATATAATTGTTTTCAGAATGCACACTCCTTGGATTACCATAAAAGACTGAGTTTCAAATCCCTCTTTTTAAGGCTCCCTCTTTATGTATGCCATCATTTTTGCAGGAAATCTCCTCTAAGGAGTCATCAGTAACTCTTCCCTCCATGCCTCCATTTACTCTTCATCAACCTGTCCTTTTCAGACATCTATTTCACCTCTACCACCATCCCAAAAAAGTTGTTCAACATCCACAGGCAGAGCAAAACCATCACCTGGGAAAGCTGGTTCACCCAAACATATTGTTTCATCTTTTTTGAAGAATTGAACATATTCTTCCTCTCACTGATGATCTATAATTTATTTGTGACCATCTGTCACACACAGCACTATACAACCATATGAACCCCCACCTCTGTGTATTGTTCACTGAGGTCCTGGATATTGAGTGTCTTGACCTCTTTGATCCCTGGTTTACTGGTGTTGAAACTGTCCTCGGAGATGTCACACATCTGTGAAATCATTCAAGTTATCATTCAAGTTATTCAACTGGCCTGTTCTGATAACCTCTTCCATATAATTGAGGTGTATTTTGCCACTGCCCTGATGGACATTAATTCCCTTTCTGATGTCTTTGAGGACTCTCAAACTACTGAAACTGGAGCTACTATATGATCCAGCAATTCTACTTCTAGGAATCTACACAAAAGACACAAAAACAATAATTTGAAAGGAAACCTGCACTCTTGTATGTATTGTACAATAACTAAGATATGGAAACAACCCAAATGTCCTAAAATGGAGGACTGGATCAAGAAGATGTCATATATATACACAATGGAATATTATCCATTAGTCAGAAAAGATAAACTCATGCCATTTGCAATAACATGGATGGAACTGGAAGAGATTTGCTTAGTGAAATAAGTCAGAGGAAACAGAAAAATATTGAATGGTTTCACTTATAGGAGGAATATAGGGGAACTAAATAAGGGATCAGGTAAAAACAAAAGTGGCAGGAAAAAGATAAATTGGAGACATTCAGCAGGGGAGGAGGAGGGAGAGGGATCAGAACAGGGGCAGGAAGAGCACAAGAGACTATGATGACTGTTCACAGGTGACATGGTGGTGGGAATTCTGTGGGGATTACACCTGAGAGGAACAATGATGTTAAAGTATATATATATATATATATATATATATATATATATATATATATATATATATATATATATATATATATATATATATATATATATATATATATATATATATATATATATATATATATACTTATATATATATATATATATTAAAAAAGAATAATTTTTCTCAAATAGTTATAATTTGCACTGTTCCTATGGAAAATGCTACACTTAATGACCAAGAAAATTTTATAATTGGATAATAGATGGAAGCCTGAGACCACAGTTTCTCAATTTAATACATGACATTCCTTTGTATTATATTAACAATTCTTCCTGAGAGTTTATATGCAAGTTTAAGATGTAGAATGAACATAATGACATGTTTTAGGTCTGGTCATTGGGTAATAGTTTTCCCATTATGATCTTGTTCTGTTCCATCTCATTGTCTACAATGCCTACTTTAGTCATTGGAAACAGATTATGAAATATATAACTCCATGTAAGGACTCCTTGAGATGTTTTATGTTTTACCATTGAATTATCTTATAATCACCACTCTCACCACTACTCTTCAACATAGAGTTGGAAGTCCTAGCTAGAGTAACTAGACAAGAGAAAGATGTAAAAGGAATATATATTAGGAAGGAAGAAATAAAGATATCATTTGCAGATGACATGATAATATACATAGAGAACTTTAAAGACTCCATAGTGGGGGAAATTAACAATTGAAACAATAAATCAGTTCAGCAAAGTGGCAGGTTACAAAATCAATACATAAAAATCAGCTTCCTTCCTATATGTACACAGTGACCTAGAAAAGGAGGAAATTTTCTTTAAAAATCCCATTTACAATCACACACAAAAAATTACATAGTGGTAAATTTAACAATGGAGGTGAAAGACATGTACAAGGAAAACTATAAGACATTGTTAAAAGAAACAGAAAAAGACACAAAGAAATGGAAAGATAGTCTCTGCTCCTGATCTGCAAGAATCGACATTGTCAAAATGGACACCCTACCCAAAGCAATTTACAGATTTAATGCAAGCCCAATAAACATTTCATTGGCATTCTTCAAAGAAATGGAACAACCATTACTGAAATTCAAATGGAACCACAAAGACCCCAAATAACCAAAGCTATCTTGACCTAAAAACTATAAAGGGGGGGAGGGAATGGTGATATCACACTTCCAAGCTTCAAGCTATACAATAAAGCCATAATAATTAAAACAGCATGGTACTGGAACAAAAACAGACACAAAGACCAATGGAATAGAATTGAGAGCCCAGACATAAAGTCACATATATATGGACACCTAATGTATGATACAAAACATTGAAGAATATACATTTGAAAAAACGGAAAGCTTATTCAATAAATGGTGTGGAAAAATTGGACTGCCACATGCAAACGCATGACATTAGACCACTATATCACACCACACAAAAAAAAAACTCAAAATGAATAAAAGACTGAAGAAACCATAACTAAAATGGACACCCTACTGAATGGGAGGATATATTTGCACACCATACATCTAACAAGGAACTGATATCAAAGATCTATAAAGAGTTCATACAACTCAACAAAAAGAAAACAAATAATCCAATTAATAACTGGGTAAAAGAGCTAAATAAGCACTTCTCCAAAGAAGACATACAGATGGCCAACAGGCACATGAAAAAAATGTTCATCATCACTTATCCTCAGGGAAATGCAAATGCAAAACATCATGAGATACCACCAATGAGAATAGCCCATATCAAAGACAGAAGACAATAAGTGTCAGTGGAAGAAAAAATCTCTTACACTGTTGGTGGGAATGTAGATTGGTTCATCCACTATGGAAAGCAACTTGGAAGTTCCTCAAAAGGTTAAAAATGGATCTTCCGTATTACTCAGAAATTCCACTCCTAAGTAGCTACCCAAAGAACATGAAAACACTAATTTGAAAGGGAACCTGCACCACTAAGTTTATTACAGCACTATTTACAATAGCCAAACTATGGAAAGAACCTAAGTGCCTGCCAAAAAATGAGTCAGTCAAAAAGAAGTAGAATATATATGCAATGAAATACTACTCAGCAATCAGAAAAGATAAACTCACACTTATCCTCAGGAAATTCACAGCAACATGGATGGTGCTGGAAGGATTATGTTCAGTGAAATAAGCCAGCAGAAGAAAGATAAATACCAGATGGTGTCACTTATATGTAGAATATAGAGAAACTAAATAAAGGGTCAGATAAAGACAAACTTTAAAACCAACCCTTGAAAGTTGACCATAGATCTGAGACTTCCATAGGGGGAAAGGGAATGTTGAGAATAGGGTGGGCAAGAGCACAATCGGGGTGCTTTGGTGGTGGGCAGGATACAGTGACCACACCTGAGAGGGAGAATACTATACTGTCCAAACACTAACAAGGATGTGAAACAATAGTACTTTAATAAAATATTTACATGTTCCTGACTTAAAAGAAACAAATTTATACTTTTACTCTTCTGGTAGTGAGAACTTGGAATTGGTCTTATTGGGTAGTAAAAAGTGAAGGGTAGATTTTGTCTTTTAGTAGTGAACTCACGGTAATATATACAGGTGTTTATTAATAATGATGCACAACTGACACTTATATAATTTTTAATGCAATGTTACTTAAATAAAAATTATTTAAAAATATGTTTTAAGGGTTGGTTTTCTCCTAGTCACACAAAGGAGTATCCACTAATTTTCCTATTCCGGTTTGTAGTGCCCACGTGCAGTCCTTAGCTCATGGCCATTCATTTATCCTCGAGTTAGCAGCATGGCAATTTCTAATCTATCTCTGACAACTACACTTCCCCCTCCTGCTCCAACATTGAGACAACCAGTGTAATTACCTTAATCCAATATGGATAATGATGACTAATCTTGTTAGAGTCAGGTAATTTATTTTCATTTGATAACATAATGCTCTCCCTTGCTACAAAAAAATTACATATTCAACAGTATTGGGGATTGGGATGTGGATCTCTTTGGAGGAATTTATGCTGCCACTACAAAGTCTTTTTCAGAAGTGATTAATTTACTTACATTCAAGGGTCTTTATATAAAATAATTAAATGACTTATACAGCCTCTGGATGATGAGCAAATACAGTAATCCTTCAAAATTATATGCAAAGATGATTTTTGATTGAGAAGATCTAATTCTACTTACACCTTACTCTTAACAGAACCTTAACAGAACAGTCTCGTCACTGAGAATTTGCTAGAAATGCAGAATTTTTAGGCCCATAGGATCTACTGAATCAGATGTCTCTGTTTCCTGATATCAACTGCACTGCATAATTAACTGACTGTGTTAAAAACCTGTTTTCCATATCAACAATTTTGCCCTATCATTTTCTTACTCTTCCAAACTTATTTTTAACCTTGGGCCTGAGACTATGTTTTCTCCTATGTATTATATGGCTTCTGATCTTACATCCAAGTCTTTAAACCATTTTGAGCTAATTTTTGTATCCCATGTGGGAAAGTGGGCTGATTTCATTTTCTGCAGTAGCTCTCTGGATTTCCCAATAGTATTTGTTAAAGAGACTTCCCTTACCCTTTTGTATACTCTTGGATCCTAGTCATAGATTAACTGCCCATGTAAGTGTGAGTTTATTTGGGGGTTCTAAGAGAATTTAAAAGGATATAAATATTTGTGCCGAAAAAATGGTGACTCTGAACCATATGACATGAATTCAAACTCTTTTGTGAGTTATTTCTTAAACATGTATCTGAAAGAGGTTTCTGAGAAAATAAACAGAATATAATGGATGATTTTGTTATTGTTCATTCACTGACCCTTTAGACGTTATAAAACATTTAGAAAAGTGGGGATTTTCATTTAGAGTTAGTAGAAAAATCATATTTGTAGACATTACTAAAAGTTTTTGATCAGTACAATGATAATATGATAAAAGAACATAAAATATGTCAACCAATCCTTCACCCAATGTATAAACACCCTCACATAAAGACAACAATATTTCAGATGGATGAGTAGATGTTCAGCTTGAAAAGGAGATATATTGCATAGTTACATGAAGCATAATTTGACTTTTTGCTTCATTAAATTTAAGAATGTCTCTTACTGAAAGGCAATGTTAAATCAATCTGTTTATTGACATTTGTGTTTCAGTATAGAGTCCATTTGTAGATCTGTATTAATCAATTTTGTCAGTGACTAAAAGAATAGGATCTTTTTTTTAAGATTTATTTATTTATACATACAAGCTGGGGTACAGACCAGAGGCGTGGGGCAGCGAGAGAGTTCACAAGAGACAGAGTGGGGAGCAAAACAGGCAGATCAGAAATACACTGCTGAGGGGAGCAGCGGGCGAGGCAGGAGAGGTCTGCCGCACCATGTGGGATTCTCCATGGCCGGGCGTCGAACTCTCATTGCGAGCTGCCGACAGCTCCACAGCGCAGCACTCAACCGCTGCGCCTCCAGGGAGGCCCGAGAATAGGATCTTAATGAGGGGAATAAACCCAAATATCAGCTATAGGACATATAGTGTGCTCAAATCCACAAGTAAATCAGTTAAGTAAAGTAAAGCAGTTGAGAGAATGATATAGGAAGGAATGATATACTCAAAAGTGATAAACCATATTTATAGACTTCCCTCTATTATCAAATTATGTAAATTGCCTTTGTCATCAAATGTAGTTTCTTAGTAGTAGTAATACAAGTCATGACTATTAATTTAATAAAACAAAATTATGTTTTTGTTCACGATAGCTAAGATATGGAAACAACCCAGATGCCCAAAAATACATGATTGGTTTAGGAAGATGTGGTACATATACACAATGGAATACTATTCAGCATTCAAAAAAGATGAACATATGCAATTCACAACAACGTGGATGGAGCTAAAAGGGGTCATGCTCAGTGAAATAAGCCAGAAAGAAAGAGAAAAATACGAATGGTTTCACTCATAGCAGGAATATAGGAGAATCAAATAAGAAAGAGGCATTCAGCAAAGGAGGAGGAGGGTAAGGGCTCAAAACGGGGGAGAAAAGAGCACAAGGGTCTGTGGTGATGGTTCAAGGGTGACTTGGTGGTGGGTAATCTATGGGAAATACACAATAATGTAAAAGATATGAATAATAATTTTAAAATGTTATATAAAAAATAAATAAAATGACTCAGGATGACATATGAAGAAAGTATTTTTAAGAAATTCATGTCCCTCACTGTTAGACGGTAACACTGGTCAACACTGAGATCATTACTGACTTAAAAAGACCCTAATCTGTAGTATCTTGGTGTGCTGAACATGAATATAACCCTGAAAATTTTTTATTAGCTCTCATTTTTAAGATATTTCATATAATTCATTTTATACATTTCACCATGTAAATTTATCTAGTAGTACTGCAACAACATCCTAAATCAGCCTAGAATGATGTAATATTGCATCGCATTACATCTGGATGATGCACACATCATCCAGAGTTGATTGAATCATTTTCTGATGCAATGCAATACTACTGCCAAGCAACTGCTGAAGTAAGCTGACCTCAGCAGTGCACTATAGAAAGCCCTGTCGGAAAGGTTGAGCATTGAAAATATTCCAGGCTTTGTGCGAGACAGGTTAAGCTACTGTTCCATAGATCTGTTATTATTTTATCCATTGAGGCACAATACAGAACAGTCTGCCTCAAAAGTTCATTAAGAGTGTGGACAATTTCTGCTCTATTTGTGGGGAAGTGACATTTGCCAACCAGAAGAAAAGTTGTCACTTCTCAAGTGAAGAAGGCTTATCATCTTTCCTTCGGATGCAAGGTTGGTGACCAAAACAAGCCTTGGGCCCCACAAATATGCTGTGCTACATGTACAACACAACTCTCATAGTGGTTAAATGGCAAAAGACCATCAATGCCGTTTGCAGTCCCCAGGGTGTGGAGAGAGCCAAGCAACCACATAAAAGACTATTCCTTCTGCTTGATTCCTCCTCTTTCCGATGGAATAACAAAGCAAAAGAAGTCAAGAATAGTCTACCCAAACATTCCATCTGCATTGAGACCAGTTCCCACATGGTGACGGACTTCCTCTTCCAGAACCTCCAGCAGAATATTCTCTTGATTCATCTGATGAGGACAGGGTGAGCCGATCTGTTCTTCTCCTGTTCCATCAGCATGCAATGATCCAGATTTTCACTGTGGTGCATCATCAACCCCACACAGACTAACACAGGAAGAACTGAAGGACCTGGTTCATGATTTGGACTTATGCAAGAACAAAGCAAAATTGCTAAGATCGAGATACCCCCTTCTCTCTTCTGCAGCTTCTTTTATCTCTAGCTCAGCTCCACCCTCCCTTTGGTGGGGCAGGGAAACTGGAACACACCCTTTTTCTGGGGACCACCCTGTTATAAAACCACAGCTCCCCCACCTGAAGTCCTCGTGGCTGGCAGCCCACCTGGTGCCGGGTACCCACAGCCCCAGGAGGAAGCAGGGTGGTGTCGCTGGCTCATCCTGCCCGTCAAGTGAGTCCTGTTTTACTGAGTTCTCCTTGGTGCGCTCACATTTAGCCCATCCTCATGGGGCACAGGTACAGGGAGAGCCCTCAGGTGAATGCTGGGCGTAAAGGAGGAATTCTGCCCAGATTCCTTAGAGAGCCCTGACCCCCTACATTTGCATCCGATTGGGGTGGTGGCCCCTCATGGAGCTCGAGGTGGGAAAGCCCCCGGAGGCTCCATGTGCTCCCATATTCAAGAGCCAGCAAAGTAGCCTTTGTGACTTTTCTCCAAAGGGAGAGAATTTCTGCTGTGCAAATCACAGTGTGCGCGGGCCTGGCCCTCCATCCCCCGGACGTCTGAGGTTCCTGGCGAGTCGGTCTGAGTACTGGGAGGATGTTGCTTCACGGAGCCTGAACGATAAAAAAAAAAAATTCATCTTAGAATGTGGCTTTATCTCTCTCTGGGTGACTTCTTTAATTTTGAACTATACATAAAGGTACAAATTGAAGATTGTTTCTTAGGTGTCAAGGTGAAGCCGGTGTGCGAAGTTAGCACTGTTGCCGCTTTGCACCCTAGTCTAGCTGTGAAAAAACAGGAATTTAGTACTTGAACCACCAAGAATTCTTGCCCCGCGAAGCTGTACAAAAGAATACACAGTTTGTAGACACGTAAGCAGAGAGAAGCAGACTTTATTCAAGAAAGTAAAGAACAGTTTAAGGGCAGAAAACAGGGTAAATAAGCCATTATGGGCCTTTGTCTAGGTGTTTTTAAACTTTTTTTCTCTAAAATCTCATCATCCTGATATGCCCCCAAAACATGGTGGCAAACAGACGCTAGGATCAGGCTCTCACCCAAAAAAATCAATTTATGGAGAAAAATATCCCTAACTTTAGAGCTGACTTGAGGAGAACTGGATGCCCTACACAATACAATCAACCCCAGGGGTGCTTTAGACTTAAAAATAAACCGAAGAGTCGGAGTAAAGAGAAAAGACATCAGACCTCACAGAGAGGAACAACAGCAAGGAGAGGTGGGTGAACTGGCTTCCCTGAGAACCACTGAATACAAGGTTAGAAACTGTGGTGAAATCGGAGGGCTCTGGCCAGCCGATGGGGAGCACAACCCCAACTCCCCCACCCCATGACCCCCCTCTCTTCCCCGCATGGCAGCGCTGAAGCTCAGGGAAGCATGAGGGTCACCACCTGGGGCTAGGTAACATCTTAGAGGGGAGGAAGCCCAAGCAAGAAGCATCCCCCTACTGGTTGCTAGGTGATATATTGGTCAGAGGAACAGCTAGGCAGGAAAACCTCCTGCTGAGACCACCTCTCCTGGCGGCCTTAGGCTGTAACTTGATCCCAGTAGCAGTTGCTAGGGAAACCAAAAGACTGATCAAGGCAAATGATCACTGATAAATAGGACTCTCCTCCAATCTTATGGGCAGTAACTAGAACAGGGGAGTGGCTGTTAAGAAGAACCACTGACTAACAGTCCCCTCCCATACCTGTTGCTGGGGTACAGGCTCCTGCTGGAACTATCTCTGACCACACCCTCCCCTGCAAAGTGTCAGCATCTTGGCACCGGGAGGGCAGCAGAAAGGAAACTACAGCTGGTGGTGACCACGACCCATCACCCCCTATGGCCCCACCCCCAACCTCTAGGTGGCTGCACACTGGCCCCCCAGAAACTCGGGGATGTGAAACCCTGACCAACAGCCACCCACAGCCTCCACCTCTGCACCCCCTCATGGAGTAGTTGTGCCCAAGCAGCAGAAAAGAAACTAAGACCGGGAGCTCCCAACACCCCCCCACCAGACATAACCCAGGGGCAGGAATAGCCCCAGGCAAACATTGGAGGAAAGGAAAAAAAAAGGTGGTGGGAGAAAGATTAGAAAGACTCCTAGCAATGATGAATGACAGCAGTGACAGCAAGACAACAGCAACATCTGACACTGGAAAGGAGAGCTTGAACCCCAGCAGGGGACCCACCCAGAAACCCCAAAACCTAAGAACAAAAGGACTACAAAACTCTCCCCAAGTTCACATCTCCCCAATACTTTATTTTTTATTGTTATTTTTTTAATTTCTTTTATTTTTTATTTTATTTATTTATTTATTTTTTAATTTTACTCTACCTTTTTCTCTTGGTCCTTCCTTCCTACTTTACTTCATCTTCATTCTCCTTTTCTTTCCTTTTCCTATTTTTTTCCCTACAAACCACCCCTTCATCTTCCCTAATTCCACTTGGAACCAGAAACACACTGAAAACACACTATGAGAAACACAGAAATTCAACAAAGAAAAAAAAAGAAAATCCAGAAGATACCCAGCCACAGTCAAGGCAATTCAGACACTAGGGAACTACAAACACTCCTGAGCAAGTAAAACCAGAAGTCATGCCCGCTGGCACCAGCAGAATGCTACAAAAAGAGCAAAACAGAAAGCCAACAACAGAGAGGAAAAAAGTCACAAATCACCCTCAAAACAATACACCACAGAAAGAAAATCCCTCTCCAGAACCCACTAATATGGACATAGAAGATTACATCTACGTAACAGATAAGGACTTCAAAATAGCCATAATAAAAAAATGATAAAATTAAATGAAAAGAACAAAGAACTGCGGAATATAAATAAAGAACTGAAGAATGAGAATGACTCCATAAAGAAGAAATTGAAGGAACTGGAAGATTTAAAAGAACTAAAGAATGAGAATGAACCCATAAAGAAGAAATTGAAGAAAATGGAAGATTTAAAAACATTAGTAGAGGAGCTCAAGAACTCCAGAGAAAGCAGAAAAGTGAACTAAAAGATATGCAAGGAAGAATAAGCACTCTGGAAGATAAAGATATTGAAAGAATCAAGACAGAAAAAGAAAGAGAGAAACGAAGGAAAAAGAATGAGGAAAAGCTTCGAGAACTATCTGACACTGTGAAAAAAGGAAACATCAGCATCATATGAATCCCAGAAGGAGAGGAGAGAGACAAAGGAACAGAGAAACTTCTCAAGGAGATAATTGAAGAGAATTTCCCAAACATGAAAAAGGAAACAAAAATTGACATACTGGAAGCCAGAAGATCTCCAAATTATTACAACAAAAGAAAAAAAACAGCAAGACATGTGATAGTAAAACTATCGAGAATTCAAGACAAGGAAAATATATTGAAAATGATGAGGGCAAAGAAACAAATAACCTATAAAGGAAACCCAATCAGGCTGACATCAGATTTCTCTGAAGAAACACTATAGGCAAGAAAAGAATGGAGGGACATATGTAACACACTACATGTCAACCAAGAATACTCTACGCTGCAAAGCTCTCATTCCTCTATGAAGAAAAATATGGACCTTCTCCGACAAACAGAAATTCATCATTACCAAACCCCACTCCAAAGAATACTAGAAGAAGCAGGAAAACAAAATCAACAGAAGAAAAACCAGAAAACACAGAATAAGGTAAGAATTAGAATCACAAAAGGGTAAACAAACCAACAAACAAAAAATATGGATGACAGTATATCAATATTAACTCTAAATGTAAATGGACTAAACACACCAATTAAAAGACACATCATACTTTTTTTTTATAATATATATTTTTATTGTTATTTATGTCTTTTACATTTTGCATTCCCCTTGGGTAGCCCACCACCAATTCACCCGTGATCCATCTCCATGGTCCCTTGTGTTCTTTTCTATTCCATTTTGTGCCCTTTCCCTTCCCTCCCTCC
>PVIJ01022720.1:0-15532 GCA_004024925.1 Scalopus aquaticus
CCCAATCATGGGGTCTTAGGCAATGGAGAGGTTATGTCTGCAGGCATAGTGGAGAAACTTAGTTACTGTTCTCCTGAAATTATACTTAAATTTATTTGCAAGAAGAAATATCGCATCCTGACTTTGGGAACACTTCTTTGAAGGCTCCGCCCATAGAGTGACCTTGTCAAGACAATATGGGGGTCTAGGTTGCGACAGGTGGAGCATTGATTCCTCCTGTTTACACTTCTGCCTGCCCCTTTGTCAGTGCTGGTCCTCTTGTTGGAGATCCCCTCATGGTTACTGCTCTCATCAGTTCTGTACATCCTTTCTCTGCTGCCCTTTGCTCTCAGAAGGCAATGGCTTCACTAACCTCTGGATGGGTCTTTTCATCCCTTACCCATTCACACCTCTGTAAACAATCCTTTTAATCAAGCCATATTTTAAAACAATTCCCCAGTAATATATTACAGGATGAGTGAATTCTGGAGCTCTAATGTACAGAATGGTGACTACAGTTAATACGACTGTATTGTGGATTTGAAATTTGCTAAGTGTTCTCACTACACACACACAAAATCATCACCATGTGAGGTGATGGAGAAGTTCATCAGCCTGATTGTGGTCATCATTTCACAGTGTGTGATGCATCAGAACATCGTGCTTTATACTTTATCTGCGTACAATTTTTATCTCTCAATTATACCTCAAAAAAACTGGGGGGAAATTCCAGCTGAGTTTGAGATTTTCTGTCAGGATTCTAACTGACACAGATGGGTTGCTCTGTATTTAGGAGGTTTTAATGACTTTCCTTCCTTTTCTTTTTCTACTTTTCTACTTGTAATCTGGGTACTTCTGGATTCAAGTCACAAAAACCACCACCATCAATTGCAATCACTACACTATAGAACAGCAGCATGGAACGTTACCACTATACAGAAAGTTTACAGTGATTTTCTTAAGGAAATTTGAAGCTTCTTGTATCATAGACATTCCCCTAAAGTCTCTAGGAGATGTATTCATTTCTAGTAACAATCTCAGCTCCAAAGCATAGCAAAAGGAAAAAAGTTTACTGAGTAAAGTAAACACAAAGGCAGTGAGGCCTGTGGTTACTAACATAGGCCTTGGGTATATAGACCTGGCATCAGGCAACTCATCCTTTTGGTGTCTTCATTTCTTCATCTGTAGATTAGACCACAATAGCCTAAGGAGAGGTTATATGAGGACTAAATGAGATGGTCTAAGTTTAGCTCTCGACATAATTCTTTCCACATAGTAAGTGCTTTTTTATTATCTTTATTGAATAGGCCTGTTTTTTCCTATAGTTGATAAGGTATGGCCCGAGAGGAGGCAATATTCAGCCTCCACATTTTATTGAACTGTTTGCCCAAAAATGTATTAGATCACGACGTATTTCTTTTCTCTGTCTGGCTTATTTCATTTGACACAATACCCCTCATGGTATTGTGAGACGTTATTGTGAAAAGTGGCAGGATTTTCTTATTTTTGTGGTTGAATAAATACTCCTCTGTGTTGTGGGTGGGTGGGTGTGTGTGACATATACCTATATATCTAGAAGTGGGATTTATTGAATTCTGTTAGCTATTTTTATGGGGAAATGGGGAGATGTGTAAATTTTCAGTTATAAGATGAGTAAGTCCTGGGGATCTAGGTACATGATGGTGACTGTGGTTAATAATACTGTAACAATACTTAAAAGTTGCTAAGAGAGTAAATCTTGATGTTCTCAGCACATATACCTAAAGGTGACTGTGAGTGAGGTACTGCCTTAATGAACCTCACATAACATGATCATTATTTCCCAACATGTATGTATATCAAATCATCACTTCTTATACCTTAAGCATTATTCCCCAATTATGTATATAGAAAGCTGGAAAACAATCAAAGATATAGTAGAGCTCATTGGTATAATGCACAAGTGAGTCAGTTACTAGGAAAATGGGACACAGAGAACTCTTTTTTCTCCTCAGAATCCCTCTTACACTTCCTTAATATGGGCAAATATCTGGATGTGACATGAAAAGTCTTTAGAGCCTGCTGTCCCAGAGACAACGAGCAGCTGCCTAACTGGTGGAAATGCAATACCAGCTCCTATTTGGGTAGAGAGGCTGGGCTGGAAGAACCACCTAAGAAAAAAGATTGATTACTTTCCTTTTCTGAAATTGTCCAGCCCAGGAATAAAAGGAAAATTGCTCACGACATCCATTTTCATTTTGGAATACCTTAGTTTCAGGTATTTATGATAAAGAAACATGTATCATTTTCCTCTTTATTATGAAAGGAGTACTTATCTGTAATAAATTCAAAATTACTTAGACATATGAAGTAAAAACATGACAGTTACTTTCTCAACACATTCTTTTAGACTCAGAAAATGAAAAAAAAAAGAAAAGAAAACTCCTGCTTCCAAGTTTTATCCACAGGATTCTATTGAAACTTAAATGAAAGTATGAACAAAGGGAAGGAGAATTCATTACTTTAAAATTAAATTAAAGCAAGCTTAAATTAACTTAAAAGGTTAATTAAAAGTCATTCAAAATAATTATGTCAGCAGAAAAATTCAACATTTTTTCATTCAGCAAACATGTTCCCCTCCCAAGATTGGCCTATCTGAAATCTAGCTGCCTCAGAGAGCACACCTCCCCTACTGTCCTCTTATCTCCTTTTGCCTTTGACCTGAATGCTCACCTTTTGGCCCTGCAGCTTTTCATTACCTATTTCCCACATTTGTGGCCTCGCTCCCCCACCCTGTCCCACAAATTTCAGTTATTCATACTTGAACGAACTACCTTGTTCTTAGCTTATTTTACAAGTAATTTCACATTTCACTATTGTCATGTCCTTATACAACATCTGGGAAGTCCTGGCTAGCAAGAAAAATCTATTAGACATTTCTAAATCTCTTAGATGTCATAAGTAATAGTGTAAGGCAGGAAAATCCTAAAACTTAACTAGCCATTTTTAATCTATCTTGTGCAAATCAGCTATTGACTCACGAAACAATGGACTGTGATGACATTGGTCATGCATGAAAAGGGATGGCAGGGCTTTACTGTGGTCCCAGCTGTAGCCTAGTAACACTCCAGCCAAGCTCCATTATCTCCATCTTCTTGCCTACCCAAGATACACTAATCTTGTAGCAACAACGTACATGCATCTTGGCTACCTGTGTAAATGGCTTCCACGAGTAGTGTAGGTTTTGACAATTTAAAAACACCAGCTTAACTGTTATTTCCAGAAATTATTTGATCATAGAACCTTTTGTGTTTCATCATGGAACTAACATTTTCTGATAAATAACTTGGGAAATATTACACTGGGGTACCATAAAAAGTGGGTTTTTTTAAAAGATTTATTTATTTATGTATACAAGAGCTGGGGTGTAGACCAGAGGTGTGGGGTGGTGAGAGGATTCACCAGAGACAGAGTGGGGAGCGGAACAGGCAGAGTGACTGAGATACACTGCTTAGGAGAGCAGTGGGAGAGACAGGAGAGTTCTGCCGCGCCATGTGGGAAGCTCCCTGGCCAGGCATCGAACTTGTGCTGCAGTGACTCTGGATAGCTTCATAGTGCTGCAGCTCAACCCGTTGCACTACCAGGGAGGCCCCGTAAAAAGTGGTTTTTGTTTTAATTTTATATTTTAACAATATTCCCTGAGAGTACCTGGACTCAGAAGGACTTTGTTTCTGACACTAACTTTGCTCAAGTGAATGTGAGCAAGTTAGGTTTATACATTATAAACCTCATTTATAAAATATAAATAGCAGTAGTACCACTGTTCTAAGAAGTGTGAGAATCTTGGTGTGGTTCCTGACGTAGGCTGACATCTCATTCCATGGTGATTCCACCAGTCATGTTCTTCAGGCCATTTGATGTAAAGTTACTTAAAGAGAGGCATGTTTAGTTAGGAAGCATAATTTTGAAGGAGTAATTGTAAAGTATAAAAAGACAATGGATTGTTTTGTCATTTTTTTAAACAAAAATAGTTTTGAATTTTGACTGTAATTTAATAAGTTCTTCAATAGACAACATAAGATTCAAGTTGTATGTCAGTATAGAAAGACCCAAGTTCTGTAAGCACATACTTCATACTTTTGCCAATAGTGAACACACACCCTCCCATATTCACATCACTGGGTTATTTAATCTCCCTGTCACCAAGCAAGGGCTTTGGTAACACAGTTTAGAATGAACCCCTCAGTTGATGTATCATTTGCTGGCACTGCAGTCCACTGCAAGCAAATTGGTTGATTAACCACCAGGATCTCAGGTATGCACTAGCCCAGACCCTACGAAGCTAGGCCAATTCACCAGCCTTTTGTCATGCCTTGAAATTTTTACCAAAATGTGTGCACGATAGAAAGTGAATGTCCATAAGTAGGACAATTTGTAATTGCCGTTAAATAAAGGGGGGGTTGTACCAAATATTGCAAGGCACATTCCAAAATGGCTTTCATTGTCTACCTTTAGAACTGGCCCAAGCCTTGGTGGCCACATGAGCATCGACATATTAGGTGGTCCTGAGAAAGGGTAGCTCAGGTTCCAGACAGCAGGAGCACCTGCATCTGGGAGAGAGCAGGACTTCCACCCAGGGTTACCCAGGATTGTGTCTCAGCCTGGAGAACACCTGCGCTTTTTGTAGATACGCTTTTCAGTATAATCATGGCTTTATCTCCATCTCTGCCTCTGCACCTGAGAGAACTACAAACCACAAAATAATTCATGACCTTTATCAGTGAGTTTCTATAAAAGGTGGTAAAACGCTATTGCCGCTGAAATGCCCTTATTAGCACTTACAGAGGGAGACATTCACCTCCCCAGCTCTTCATTTGTGGTTCACCAGTTGTCAAACCTCCGAGTGACTCAAAGCTGCACCAGCAGTCAACCTCAGAATATAGGTAGCTCTTTCCTCCTCCAGCCCAGCGGCTCTCAAAATTGAGAGCCAATTGCTAGCAGCAGACAAGGGTGTAGTTTTCAATTTATATAATTACTTGGGACTTTTAAAAGTCTTTTTTCATCTGGGTATATTAATTATGACAACAAAGAAATGAGTTAGCAAAAGGAATGTAGCATTAAAGTAAGATGAAAATAGTGTCAAATTCAGTAAGTCTATAATAAGATGACAGTCTCTCTATTAAGGCGAAGGTGCAAGTCAGGGGTATTAAATGCACTGATTCTGGGCCTTGGGTATAACCTAGAAACACAAGGTAAGAGGAGGGAAACAATCTGAGAAGAGCAGGACTGGACTAAGACGGTTGCAAGTAGACTGTGGAAATCAGTCAATTTGATGATTCATACCACACAGTAGTAAAATTATTGGGGAAAGTACCTGCATGATTGAAACATTTTTTTTCTCACATTGGTAGTTGATAATGCAGAGAATAATGGCTGTCAAATCCAAATCACACTGGATTTAAAGCATTTACCGGTTGTATTACAATGGAAATAAGACTTTGGAGGGTAGTATTCTCAACTTATGATAGAACTTGCTGGGTCATCATGATCAAAATGCCTAGAATTGCAAAGTGACTTACAAAGAGACGTTAGTGAAAAATTATCCTGAAGTTCACCCTTCCACCTTGGCGATGGGCATAACCCCAAGGGTTTTTATTTTGCAGTCGCGTTGTCATAAACCATTTGGCAGCAGGGGGCGCTCTTCTGTTACAATCGAAGTTCTTTTTTAAAAAAAAGCTTTTTAGGGCAGCGTATTCGGTAGCATTTAACCGTAAAGTATCATTTTCAAATAACGAGTGTGTCTGAGCTTTGAGTTTTATTTAGGGAGCAAGACTATCAAAGTAGGACATTTATGAAATATAATTTAATAAGATCTTTGACTTAAATACATAGTCGCTTCTGAATAAAATGCAATTATCTGATTCTTCCCACTATTTATTGAGAACCAATTAGGTGTTAAGACACCAACATAGAGCGCAAGTAGCCCTCCCGGACATCTCTACAGGAAGCTGGGACTTCAACGTATCATATCAGTGTGCGCTTCAAAAGGCAGAACAAAACAATGGATTAAAACTCACCCTAATTCTCCTACTCAGAAGAAAAACCTTCACACCATTATAGATTCTACCTAAACGTTTGCAACAAATAGTAGAAACAGTCCCTATTCTGTTTACATCATGAAGAGTGAATGGTTTTGCAGCACCCAAATAGTAACATGAAACTATTTTCCTGGCTTGATCCACCGGGTCCTGCTGATGAAGTCCCGGATGCCTCCGCACACCCCAACCTTGGTGGTCCCCAAATTCCAAACCTGGATTTCCCTCCTTCTCACCTTTGCAACCACCACCCTAGCCTGCTGGAGTGAGGGTCTGGGTCAGGGTCCAGCTGTGAACACCAACACCTCTGGTGACCACCAGCACCCATAGGGGAGAGAGTCCCCCTCACCACTTCACATAGGCTACTTAGGGCATTTAAAACGCGCGCGCGCGCGCGCGCACACGCGCGCACACACACACACACACACACACACACACACACACACACACACACACAGATTTAGGACAAGAGGATTCAAACGTGTTGCATTTTCCGGACCCTCCAGCTTGGCTCTCTACATAACCAGGCCCCACCAGGCTGCCTGCAAATGCCTTTCTCCACCACCCCCAACGGCCATTCACTGGCCACAGCTCTGGCTGCGTGGCCAGGCCTCACGTGGTGCCCCCGCCCCCTTGGCCACCCAGCGCGTTCGCTGCGGTGCAACCCGCAAAACTTTGTCATTTCTTTCAGGCCAGCAGGCCGGCTCTCGGCGGGAGGGCAGGCGGCGGCCCTAGGGAGGGCCCGGGGCTCCAAGCTGCAGAGTCTCCCGCTGCCCCGCCGCCGGCGCCCCGCCTGCCTTGCAGAGGAGGGGGGGACGCGCCTGGCGGAGGTGGCCGCCCCGTTGAGCAATTCGGCTATGCAAATCAGCCAGCCGACGGTGGCCAATGGGGGACCGGCCCTGTCGTGACGTACGCGCCGTGCGCCCGTAGTATTTATAGATCGTATTTAAAGAGCCCTTGGGAGTCTCCCCGGGCTTGGCTGGGAGGCGGCAGCGGCTGCGGCGAGGCTGCAATTAGCGGGGCGCGCGTGAGGTGGCGGCGCGGCCGCTGCAGGTCCCGTCCCGGCTGGGGTGTGGGGCGCAGGGCAGCGTCCGAGCACGTTCCTGATGGCATCTCCCCGTCGCCCTCTGCTGCAGCTTCTGCGCTAGACCTGGTTAAAACTAAGCCAGGGACGTGACTTCTCAAAAGAGTTGGGGGCAGCTGGGGGGTGGGGGAGAAGTTGGAACCGACCCCGCCCCAGCCCACGTTCGAGCCGCCAGCCGACACTGTTTCCTGGTGCAGGGCCGAGAGTCAAGGCGGCCTTCCTGGGGGGAGGGGAGAACAATAGCTCCCGAGAAGCCCCGGGGCTGGGGGCTGGGGGCGGGCCCCGGACCGGGCAGCGTGTACTCGTGGAGAAGGGGCGAGAGGGGCTGGGCATCTCGGAGTGGGGAGTACTGCTCTGGACGCCCAGCCCACGCGGTGCGTCCACTCTGCGGCGCGAATGCAGGGCACGCATGACGTCAGGAGCGAGGAGCCACCCGATGGCCGCGGTGGCATCAGCAGGGTCGGCTTCCTGGCGCTCCCAGACCTCCCCCACCCCCAAGTCCCCGGGCTACCCCGCGTCACCCACACCCAGAGCCCGAGGCTGCAGCCTGTTCCATGTAAAGATCCCCATGGGCCACGGTGACGCCCAAATTCCTGGCGGGAGCAGGAGCCGCACACAAAGCCCCACAGCTTTCGTGGAGCGCCTACTCCCGGCCGCCCCGGGAAGGCAGGTGTGTCGGTGGGTCTCCCCACCCTTTCTGGGCTGCCTGTCTCAATGTGTAGGAACGTGGTCACAAAACACTTGGCAGAGACCTGTCTGCCGAGGCCTTGTCCCTGGCTCCTTAGAAATCTCTTGAGAACCAACATGAAATCCTGGAAAACATGGTGAGTTAGTCTGTTTTGCCTTAGAAGCTGGACACTAGCCTCCCCTCCTCCACTCCCCCAGGTTCAGGTTCGGGGTCATTCCAAGGTAACCTCAGTAACCAGTTTTCCCAGGCGCTGCCCCACTGCACCCCTGGGCAAAGCTTAGCACACAAAAAGGTGGTGACAATAGCTGATGATTATCGACCTCTGTAGAGACTTCTGGCCAGTGACTTGTCAGACTTTATCTCCTCTACTCTCATAATAGCTAGATAAGGTGAGTACTGTTGCCCCCATTTTACAGACAGCCCCACCATCGTTGTGTCCGCAAAAAGTGGGGAACCCAGACCATCGGACCTCTCCTTGTGCATTGTGTCTGGAGGGGCTGCGACTGCTGTCACCTCACCTCACACCAAGAAGGCAAAGCTGCCATAAGTCCCTGCTAGCCTGTGAACTACCATCCCCATGAGTCTTATCTGCTACGTGGCAGATGGCAGGTGTCAGGTAGCAAGCTTGTTTGTCCCCTCTGGAGAGACAGTGCTCCGAAAACCCGGTGGACTTAAGCTAATATTCTTATTGCCCTGTGCTAGCAGATTTTGCAACTGTACCTTATAGAGTAGTTTAATGATTAAACTTTATAACTCAGGCTATTGGGTTCCTGTTCTCCCAGTGAAACATATAAGCAACCTCAAGAACCTGCAAGTTACCCTGTAAATTAGAGTTGAGTCAATGTTCAGAATTAGCTAAGGGTCCTATTCAAGGTCAGACAACTCCTGTCTTTGCTTTTCGCCTGGGTGGGATGATTTTACCCTGCCGCCGGTAGCCCCTGTTACCATTCCAAGTCTTTCTTACCCCGCTGCACGTGTGTGGTGTCACTGTTTACCAAATGTGGGTGTTTGGACTCCTTATCTGTCTCCCACCCACCTCTGATGAAGAGTCTGCCCCTTCTCTGTACATCCCCATGCTGTTGTTCATATCACACCTGTCATTCTCCTCTCCCTTGCCCATCCAATTCCTGGCCAAGTTCAACCATGGGCCAGGCCGTTACTGCTTTCTGTCTGTTTGCCTCTAAAACCTCCACTGTGAGCCAGACCTCTCCGTCAGTCTTCTTCCTAGCTCCTTGTGCCCTCAGCATGAACCATGGCACAGCTTAGCAAGCTCCTCAAGGTTGGGCACAGACTGGGACTCTAACTGCTCCCTTACCTGCACTCCACCCTCCAGCCACTTGTAAATCCTCTCTGAGTCTCCAGTGGTACCCCATTGGTCTGTTCCTGTCTCACATGGGCTGTTCCTAGAATGCTGTCCTGTGGTGTCATCTCTCCCCACCCCCATCCTGAGGAGCAGCTCCTATTCTGTTTTCCTACTGTGTCACTTCCTCCTGAAAGCTGTCTGTGACTCCACCCAACTCTACCACAGGCGGGGCTTCCTTCATTCTTCTCCAGGGGAGACAGTATAATCTTTCAGGATGGTTGGTCAGCCTGCACCTCAAAAATCCCTCTAGCCTCACCACTCCCCTTGCCCTGAGTGGAAATTCACTACACAGCTGGCCCCATTATTGAGGTTGGTGTGCCTTGTGCCTAAGAGGTGGTAAGGGTGGAAGAAGGGTTGAGAGGTGAGGCCTGCTGCCTGAGACTGGCAGCCCCAAGAGGAGAGGGCATCTCTGTCTCGTCCACTGTTGTCATCTGCTGCCTGGCTCAATGTGAGCTGCTCGGGAGTGCTCGTGCCATTGTGGGGGGTGTGAGGACTTGACAAAATATGTATGTTGAAGCTCCGGGACATGGGAGACACTGGGTCCCTCTGGATTCTTACCATCCACTTGCTAAGAAGGAACTGTAGAGTCATACTTGTCACCCTTCCTCTCCAGCGAGCGAAAGTGAAAGCCACTCAGCGCCTGTCCTGCCCTTGCAGTCAGTTTCTTAAAAACACCTTTGATGCCTGGGCCTGGTTTTTGGCCCACATTCTGTAGTTAGTAAGCAAACTGTCTCACGTTTGTTATTCCTCTGTTAGTATGGGGTTTTGGTTTTTATTGTTGTTTTTTGTTTTTTGGTGGTAGAAGCTTTTAAGGAGATAACAGTCTCTGAAAATACTTTTTTGGGCAGGCACAGTGTTCAGAATCAGAACTTTATTCAGATAGTCTTTGCAGATGTGACACTGAGGTCCAGGAAGGGCCAACTAGAGAGAGGTAGAAATGAGACACTAAGGGCTTCTGTGCGATGGCTGGGAGGTGCTCCTGCAGGCGGACATGCATAGCCTTAGTGGCCCGCGATCGGTTCACTCACCCAGAAACAAAAAGTACTGACTCTAGATTGAGGCATGGATTTGACTTTGGCTCTATGGTACTGGGCCCTAGCCCAGCCTCTCTGGATCCTTCCTTGGCATCCCCCTTGGTGACATGGGATTCCATTTGTCCTCCAAAATATAACCTTTTGATTGCCTGGATCCATGGGACATATTTGCAGCGATACTATGTTAGATGTAAACGTAAAGTACTTTGTAAATATAGAGTAGTATTAACATATAATTGTAAAGATAGGGTAGGAAGTCATGGATTGTAAGTCAGCGTTTACTGAGTATCATGCATGAGTATCATACATGTGAGGTGAGAGAATTCAAACATGAATGAACGAGAATAGGAATTTCTATCTGTGTACCCTGCTGACTTCGATTCCTGGTCCTTTATATCATTATCTCTTTTCATAGCGCCCAAATTCTGCCCTCAAGAGGCTCCTATTCTGAAAAGACAGACACATACTGAAATGCATATAAAACAACCACCATCTTGCCAAAGTTGTCAGATGGGAATCTAGATGAGGAGCTGTTGACCTGCTAGTGTTTCAGAGGAGCAATAAGAAAGAAGGAAATAAAAATGTGGGCCTTAAATAATAAAGCAGGAACAGCAGACCCACAGAGGGAGAAAGGCGTGTCAAGGAGAAGGGACAGCAGCGGTAACAGGATGGAGCCAGGAAAAGCCAGGGAGTGAGTGGTGTGACTGAGAGGGTGATGACAGGGGTGGAGACAAGACGACCTGGGGATGCCCCTGAAGGACATTACATGCCAGGCTGAGAATAGGGATTTAATTCTCTAGGTGGTGATGAGTCAGAGCCCCCAGGACAGTTTTCCCCTAGTTCCCCTAAGTTGACATGGTTAGATTTTCCCTTTGGAACGGGAGCTGCACGGAAGCCAGACTGGAGACACGATGCCCATCAGGAAGCAATTGCTGTAGGTGTGCTGCTGGTCATGAAAGCCTAGAACAGTGGTCTTCAGTGTGGGTCATAGTCCTAGGTAGTTTTTCCACTAATTTTTTGTGGAAATCACTTTCACTAAATAACACATTGGCCATAAGGCAATGATGCTGTAAAAGGTAAAATTAATAGGTGACAGTTTGGTCAAATTTGGTTGTCTCTTAGAGAAAGTGGCAGTACCTCTTTTCTCAAAGTCGACTATTAAGAGTTCAGGAGCTGATGTCAGAAATAAGTCCTTTAAGGTATAAAGAAATCTGCTGTGAATCTGGATTTTCCTGCAGGTGAAAAGAGCAGATTAGGAATGCTGTTATTTTTCTTTTCCTTTTCTTCTCTCTCTCTCTCTCTCTTTGCATAGAAGAACTGGGGTGTCAGCCAGAGATGTGAGGGATGAGAGACAAAGTGAAGAGCAGATCAGCCAGATTTACTGAAATACACTGCTAAGGGCAAGACAGGCAAGGTCTGCTGCGCCATATATGGATTAGCTTCCTGACTGGGGATCAAACTCAGGCCATAGCAGTGATAGTGCCGAGACAACCTCTAGGCGACCAGGGAGGCCCCAGAATGCTGCTATTTCTCATTACATGTGACATATGTAACTGATAGAGCACAGCTTGATGGCACTGAGATGCTCCACCTCCTGCCCAGTCCTCATAATCCACCAAATCATCTAAGCCAGATTCTCTACAAAATACTCGAATTCTGTCTGTATCATGTTCTCTGTTATCGGTAGCAAAATTGTCACCATTTTTAAGAAACTTATACCCACCAGGAATCACATAAACATTTCTTTTTTGTATGTATATGTGGGAGGGGAGTAGGGGGAAAGGAATAGGAGGAACCTAATTCTGCTTGACCCTCCAAGCTCCATTATTGTGTGATTGATTTGGTAATGATGAGATTATAAAACGAGCTTTAAATCTAAAGTAGATAGAGTTGATCATTAATGCTCCAGAAGACTGCCATGAATGACTGGCACCTCCTCTGCATTTGCCACAGTTTGACAAAGTTTTGGTCTTCAGGAGTGGGAGGGAAGACTGTTCTCACCGAAGGATTTGCCAACTGACACGTCATCATTTTCTAGTCTAGTATGGTTCAGTTGAAAGCAGATTGTCAAACCAGTTGCTTTATCTTTTGTGGCAAAATTGCCTTATGGCCAATTAGTTATGTGGTGAATATGTTTGCGGTGAAAATATTTGTGGCAAAGAACTTCCAGGGAGTCTACCAGACACCGTGGGCCCCCACCCTTGAGTGAATCTTGAAATGATTTTAGCGAGTCAAAACTGCATTTAGAAAAATAGACTTGAATCCAAAAGAAAATATCAAGATATATCGCAAGGGTAAATGCATGTATAAGCTTCCTGGGCAGTTTGAATTTTTAATAAATTCACTTCTACAATAGATTTAAATTACCTTCCAAATAAAATGGGTTTACTCAAAATTTAGCATGGGTTAGTGCCTGTGTTTTGATGCAGGCATCATCATTTTGGATATAAAGCTTGGCAGGGCTGAAACCATTAAATACAATGTAGAGTTTATTACCTGGAAAATAAAAGAATAAAATGAGAAAAAAGGAATGATTCATGGTTGGATTTAAACCTTGAGTTAGTTTCCTCTTGGCTGCATTTTACAAATTGTATCTTAGTTAGACGTGACTTTATTAAAAGTTTGAACTGCAGAATTCCTATTCTGGGTTACATGGAATGCATTTCTTAGCAAGGGTCATGGTCTGAGAAAGCTTAGCAACAGAGACTTAGTTGGGGTAGTGACGGTGGTGTAAGAGATGGAACAAGATCAGAGAATCTTCTGAGATAAAATTAAAACTTGTTCACCATCTGGAGATGGGAGTTAGGCTGCGTCTCAGCTTCCTAGTGGGGGTTGCTAAGACACCTGGGGTACAGTTCAGCACCTTCAACTGGTGTGTCTTGATAGGAAGTGCAGAAGCAGGCAACGGAAGAGAACACAATTGTGGCTTTTGGGACACTCCCGCATGGTGAAAGAGACTCACACCGGGCATGTTAATAAAAGATGGCAAAGGTAGTTGTAGAAATATGTGCAAGATGCCACACCAGCTCAGAGGAAGCCCAGCCTGGGTCCACAGGAGCTTTCTGGAGGAGACTCTGGACTGAGTTGAGAAAGAGATTCAAGTTGATTATGAGAAAACAGGAAGGAGGAGTATCTGAGATCCAGAGGAGGGAGAGGAGGATGGTGCGTGTGAGTGGTGCTCGGCATGGCGTGTGGGCGCCCCTGTTGCCAGCACTGGGAGGCCCTGGCTGAAGCTGGCGGGATGAAGAGTCAAGCGTTGTTAAAGCTTTGACAGTCTTGCGCAGGAGCGTAGTTCTAAGTGACGGTGACGCACCACTGCAGAGATTGGTAAGTCAGTCACCATCACGTGATTGCGTTAGAAAAGGCACTCTCTCTGGCTGCAGTGTGGGAGAGGCCTTCCAGACCAAGACTAGGAATGGGAGTATTAGCTGAGTCCGCGTGAGAGGTGCTGGGCAGTGAGAATGGGAGGAACGCAGAGCCTCACCCCCAACTCAGGGAGGTGTGGTTGCTGACTGGACTGGGATCTCTCCCCTGTGTCTCCTCAGGGCACACAACCCACGTCAGCAAGTTTGCTATAAAATGTTGAACCTGGGGATGACTTCAAAGGGTGTTTGAAAAATGAAAGGGCAAATTGGAAAGCCTGAGATGCAGAGGAGCAGGATATTCCCCTAAGACTGGCAGGACCACCAGAGCCCAGGAGCTGTGGCTGCCGCGAGGAGCTGGTCCAGGAAGAGATGCAGTCTCGTGAAGCACGGGGAGGGCAGAACTGCCCTGCCCAGTCCTGTCGTCTCCAAGGGCCAACCTGAGGCACTGTCAGCTGGGGAGCTGTGGAATGTAACTCACCCTGTTTAGGCTTTTGCAGGAAGAGCAAAACAGAGGAAGGTGAGAAAGTAGAAATGAGCATAAACAGGCCAATGAGCAAGGCTTGAGCACAGAGGAGAAGTAGATCAGTGCCTCCCTGCCATCTTGCTGGATTGGGGGTTGGATGGGAGTGTTGGTGGAGCCAGGAGGTGAGGGGAGAGACAGATAAAGGCAGAAGCAGCAGCCTCACTGTGGTGTGTTACGTACACCCAGGATGAGGAGGTAGACAGTTAGAATAAATGTTCTAAACAGCTTTGTCACTACAAATGTCTGTTAATATGGGGGGGAGGGGCCACTCAGATGCTCAGACCCTGGCAGGGTGGGCAGAGCAGTCTACAGTCCTATCAGAATCCCCAGGAGCTGGGGAGGGAAGTTGCTCAGAGCAAGGCCTATGGACAAAAAAAGTCACAGATTTCCTCTGCAGAGAACAGATGAACCTCTCATTTTGCCTGCCTATCTAAATAGAATCCTGGAAATATTTCAAGATGATTGGATAATTGAGCATTCTGTTCTTCATTTGCACTAAGAAGACATTTCCTCACACTTTTTTTTTAATAGCACTTTTCCTTGGAGTTCTAAGCTTCTTTTTTTCAATATATATTTTTATTATTATTTATAGCTTTTACATTTTGTATTCCCCTCGGGTAACCCACAGCCAATTCACCTGTGATCCATCTCCGTGGTCCCTTGTGTCCTTTTCTCCTCCATTTTGTGCCCTTATCCTCCCCCTCCCTCCACTCCCCCAAGTGTCTCTCTCCTATTTGATTTCCCTATAGTCCTGTTATAAGTGAAACCATTCAATACTTTTCTCTTTCTTTCTGGCTTGTTTCGGTGAGTATGATCCCCTCTAATTCCATCCATGTCGCTGCCACATGCAAAAAAATGAAGCTAGACTACTGCCTCATACCCTGCACAAAAACCAACTCAAAATGGATAAAAGACTTAGACGTAAGACCTGAAACCATAAAATTTATAGAAGAAAATATAGGCAAAACTCTACACGACATACATCTCAGCAAAATCTTTAATGACACATCCCCCAAAGTGAAGGAAGTGAAGGACAAGATAAACAGGTGGGATTACATCAAAATAAAAAGCTTCTGAACAGCAAAAGAGACATTAACCAAAACAAACAGACAGCCTACCAACTGGGAAAAGATCTTTGCACACAATACATCCAATAAAGGACTGATAACAAAAATTTACAAGGAACTCACACAACTCAACAAAACAAAGCCAATAACCCAGTCAAAAAATGGGCGGAAGAGCTCAAAAGGCACTTCTCCAAAGAAGAAAAGCAAATGGCCAACAGATACATGAAAAAATGCTCAACATCACTTATAATCAAGGAAATGCAAATCAAAACCACTATGAGATACCACCTCACACCTGTGAGGATGGCACACATTAAAAATACAGGCAACAACAAATGCTGGAAAGGATGTGGAG
>PVIJ01022721.1:0-15545 GCA_004024925.1 Scalopus aquaticus
CCTCTGGTCTACACCCCGGTTCTTGTATGTATAAATAAATAAATCTTTAAAAAAAAAAAGACTACACTATATAGGTGTTAAAAAAGAAGTGAGTTCTATGTGCATTGATTTAGACAGTAAGACTGCAAAAAAAAAAAAAAACTCCACAAATGTTTACTATGTTTGCATATGTCTATCTGTGGATAGATACACAAAATATAGGGAACCACAGTAGCCTTAGGGAAGAGGAAATATGAGGCTATAAAGCTCTCCAATATGAAAGAAGGGTCCCGAGTGTGTGGTCACTGAAGTGGGGAGAAGTAGGTGCTTATATGGGTATAGAGGGCAAAGAGTGGGGTTTGGTTGCTGGGTGTCTCCATACAGTGGCTCTTGCTGATTGGCTGGGTCTGTGGGGTTCTCCTATGCTACCTAGGTCCATTGTGTTTGCGGGGTTCTCCTAGGTAGGTAAATTGGTGATTTACTCAATAGCCATCTCCCCCTACTTATTTTTTTTTAACTGACAGAGCCCACTGTTTTTTTTTTTTTTTTATCAGACGTGACCTCAGGAGAAGAAGCATCCTGTAACCTCAGGAGGTAAATATTGACCGGCATAAGTCATTTAGGGAATTAATTTTCCCTGATAGTAATTGGTTTAGAAGATGGGTATGGGACCTCCCTGGTGGTGCAGCGGTTGAGCGCTGCGCTGTGGAGCTGTCGGCAGCAACAACGCGAGTTTGATGCCCCGCTGGGGAGAATCCCACATGGTGTGGCAGACCTCTCCTGCCTCGCCCGCTGCTCCCCTCAGCAGTGTACTTCTGATCTGCCTGTTCTGCTCCCCACTCTGTCTCTGGTGAACCCTCTCGCCGCCCCACGCCTCTGGCCTGTACCCCAGCTTGTATGTAAAAAAAAAAAAAAGAAGATGGGTATGTGACAAAATCTTGGCCAGTGAAGAGCAGAAAGGAAAAGTATAGTAAAGGCTTCTGGGTATTATTCCCGATTAGGAAGAAATTAGAGGAAAAACCAGTCTTAAGGAATTTTAGGTAAAGTTGGGAAAGGAAATAATTCTTTGATTTGCAGCAGCCACCTTGAAACTATGGCCAGATCCCCCTTTATTTTGTAATGAAAAACTCCCCTAGAATAAAAATTTGGAGAGTGGAATTAAACTCTTAACCTCTAACCACCCTTTTCTCTCTCTCCTACCCCCTCCTCATAGTTAACCATTAAGTGACTACAACTGAATTTCTGGGAACTTGGAAAATGATTATGTTACATCCCTAATAAAATTCTGTGTCCCTGACCATTTGATAGTGGCATCAGAAACAAATATCTGCTGATTGCTGAGAAAATACCCTGCTGGGAAAGTCAAACACGTCTGTCCACTCCTGTCACCTACACTGCTGACACCTCCTCAGACCAGGAAATTCAAAGGCCTCCATTTCTTCCCTCCTTAGACAATCACAATACTCTTGTCATTCACAGAGCTAGTTTTTTGGGTGCTTATCCCACTGACTCCCCTGTTGGCCATCTTGAATGAACTCCTCTGTGCAAAGGCATTCTTGTGGTTCAAAGTTTGGCTTTTGGAGGATGAGCCAGATATGCAGTTTGGTTGTTTACAAGACCACAGAGGAAAGCTGAGAATTGCAGAGAAACAGCTGTAAAACTCTAATATCATGGATTTGCTGAATTTATTAATACAGAATCATTTATCTCTTATGTCAGAAAATAAAAATTTTTAAGATTTATTTTTATTTATTTGTGTATAAAAGAACTGGGGTGGAGGCCAGAGGTGGAGGGGGTGAGAGGATTCACCAGAGACAGAGTTGGGAGTAGAACAGGCGGATCGACTGAAATACACTGCTGAGGGGAGCAACAGGCGAGACAGGAGAGGCCTGCTGTGCCATGTGAGTCAGCTCCCTGGTCAGGCATGGAATGCATGCTACAGTGGCTGGCAGTAGCTTGATAGAGCTGAGACTTTAATCCCTGTGCCACCAGGAAGGCCCAGCAAACGCACTGTTAATTGTTTAAACTGCCTTTTAGTAGTTTATTCTGTTGCTTGTAGCCAAGAACATCCTGAGAATTAATACTGGGCAACATAGGTAGGAAAGTCATTTTTTTTTTTCCCTCTCATGACTTCTGTACTCTTTGAATTCTGTACCAGTGTCTTAATTATTAAAACTTTTTTTTTTGGCGGGAGGGTGGGGGCTCCCTGGTGGGAGCGCAGCACTATGAAGCTATCCAGAGCCACTGCAGCATGAGTTAGATACCCAGCCAGGGAGATTCCCACGTGGTGCAACAGACCTCTCCTGCCTTGCCCGCTGCTCCCCTCAGCAGTGTACTTCAGTGGATCTGCCTGTTCTGCTCCCCACCCTGTCTCTGGTGAATCCACCACCCCAACACCAGCTTGTATGCATAAATAAATAAATCTTTAAAAAAATAAATAAAATGTTCAACATCACTTGTAAGCAGGGAAATGCAAATCAAAACCACAATGAGATACCACCTTACACCAGTGAGAATGAGAATGGTACATATTTAAAAAAATAGGAAATAACAAATGATGGTAAGGATGTGTAAAAAAGAAACTCTCCTACACAGCTGGTGGGAATGCAAACTGGTCCAATCACTATGGAAGGCTGTGTGGAGGTTCCTCAAACTATTAAAAATGGAGCTTCCATATGACCTAGCAATTCCACTCCTAGGGATATACACAAAGAACACAAAAACATTAATTCAAAAGGATACCTGAACCCCTATGTTTATTGCAGCACTGTTTATAATAGGTAAGATACGGAAACAACCAAATGCCCAAAAATAGATGACTAGATCAAGAAAATGTGATACATATACACAATGGAATATTACTCAGCAAACAAAAAAGATAAACTCATGCCATTAGCAGTAACATGGTTGGAACTGAAAGGGATTATGCTCAGTGAAATAAGCCAGAAGGAAAAAGAAAAATATTGGATGGATTCACTTACAGAAGGAATATAGGGGAACCAAATAAGGGATCAGCAAAAAAAATAATTATAATGAATTGAAAAACAAAATTAACAGGCAACTATAAATCGGAGACATTCTGCAGGGAAGGGGAGGGAAAGAGGTTAAACCAGGAGAGGGACGAGCACAAGGGACTGTGGTGATGCTGCATAGGCGAATTGGTGGTAGAAATTTTACAGAGATCACACCTAGAGGAGAAAGCATACATTGTACAAAAGGAAAAATGATGTAAATATATATAAATATAAAATAAAAATAAATTTAAAAAAAACTTAAAAAAAATTAAGATGCTTTCATTTTATTCCAGGACTTTCATGTTTATCATGATAAAAACTGAAATACCAAAGTGTTCAATAGTGGTAAAATTATGTAACATTCCTATGGTTGGACCAAGGTGGGTTACAAAAGTGATACATTATTTGAACCAATACAGGAAACACAGGAAGGAGCTAGTCATATGAGGATGTTAAACAGAACCAGACAACAGGTATAAAGGACTTGGAGAAGAGTTTTGCCTGTTTAAGGAACTACAGCAGCACAGGGTGGTTGGAGCATGGTGGATGAGAACAAACAGGTTGTCAACAGCCAGATCACTCAATCCTTGTAAGCTAAGTAAAGAGCTTGGTCTCTTATTAAGTACAATGGGAAGTCATTGGCATGTTTGGCTTTTTAAAAAATTTTTTTCAAAGATTTATTTATTTATGCATACAAGAGCTGGGTGTAGGCCAGAGGTGTGGGGGGAAAGAGGATTCACCAGAGACAGAGTGGGGAGCAGAACAGGCAGATTGACTGAAACACACTGATGAGGGGAGCAGCAGGAAAGACAGGAGAGGTCTGCTGCTCTGTGTGGGAAGTTCCCTTGCCGGGGAGGGGATAGAACTCGTGCTGCAGTGGCTGTGGATAGCTTCATAGTGCTGAGACTTAACCCCTTGCACCACCAGGGGGCCCCTGAGTTATAATATTGACTGAGCTATTTAACAGAGAACAAAATGATGAAAAGAGGTATTTATTTTTCTCTCATGGGAAAGACCAAGTTGCTAGGGGGGTCAGGAGCATAGATCATCAGGAATCCAAATTTCTCCTATTTTGCTGTCTGCTAGCCCATAGGGTGTTCTCTATGTCTGTAAGTTGTCTAGTTCACATGCTTTCCTTCAGTCAGTCAAGGAGTGGGAAAATGTAGTCTTTATAGTTACACAGGGAAGAGTTGGAGCTGGTGGGGGATGGAATTGTTCAATCACTGCAAGGTAGAAGAGGACTACACCATGCTAGTTTCAAACTGAATAAATTTGGAGTTATTTTTTCTTCCGTAATATTGCTATATTACTATAACTTGATCATCAATGTATTTTTTTGCATCAGGAAATCAACTTTTAAATACTCTTGGCATATGGTGTTCATTAATGTTTATTGAATACAACCAATAATGAATAAAGATATACCCAAAGGAGGGCGTGAGTCACCTGGATCCAAGTGAAATAACAGCTCTCCCAACTTGAGGTGTGATTTAGGCACTTCAAGCTCCAGAATTGATCTGTAAAATAAGGTTGATAAGAGCCCTTACTAGCATCACTATGAACATCAAATAATTTGCATGAAATGCAAGGCTTTTATTGGCACATATTAAGGACACCATAAATGTGGCCATCTTGAATTTGTCTTGAACATAATCCATACATTTGGTTATACCCAAATATTAAATCTAATAGTCCTATGTAGTTCAAAATGTGTACTTTATTGGATATTACTTTTTAAAATGACTTTAAAAAGGAAAGAAAAATTAGACTACCAAGTGCAAAATAGAAGTATAAAATTTATTTAAAACCACCCACAAAGTTCTGTGTAATCAGGAATGATACAATTTGCAATAGTTTTTTTAAAAACTCATGACAAAGATTTAAAATATAATTTCAATTACAGTATTCATTTAGCCTTATTCAGTTAGAACAATTTTAAAAAAGAAAACTTTATGTTCTAAACAAATGAGACACACAAGGAAAATATAAGACAAATTTCCACAACTATCTTCACATGTATGTTTCAATACTAGTACATTTCAATGCATTTTGCTACATAAACATGAAATCATGTACAACTGCTGTGCACCAAAATTTAGCTTAATTAGGTCTTTCAAGTAACATGCAATTCCAACTCACAAGTCTTCAAGTACTGCTAGTAAGTGTTCCCTAGTCCGCAGAGCACTACATGTGGATTGTGAATTGAACTCATCAGAAAAAATTAAGGTTATTTTTCCCTTCTACTTGGTGAAGTGCTTTTTCTTAAACCTGTTTCCTCCATATGTTAAGAACCCAAAACAGATATTCATGAAATTTAAAAGCCTTTTACTTACTAACTTATTTCATTGTATGGGATATTTAGTACAGCAGGACAGCGATAGGTAAAAATAAATTGCCCAAAGCAAAAAAAAAAAAAAGTATAAAATAAATAGGAAATACACCCCAAAGAGAGAAAAAGTTAGTTAGGGATAGGAATATTAGCTTGTGTAATTGTTATTAGGAATTCAGTACTACTGTTTCACCACGGTGAAAAATTTGCGTATTTTATTTCCACTGGTGATAAGCACTCTGCCTTCTATGAACCAAAGTGTAGATATGTGTGTGAGTCTACTTGGTAGGTCACCATACAGCATAAGAGAGAATGAAGAAACTAGAAATTAATGCTTTTCTTTCTTCCAAGTAGTTCTATCTGCGAGTTTTTCTTTAGGGAATACTTCAGGATTTCTTACTAAAGGTGAACATCCACCCATACATTACAATGCAAAAGCTGCCCTTCATTTTTACTATAAAACCATTTCTGAAAAAATATTTCTCTTAAAGCACCTATAACAATGTTATCTCATAAAAGTTAAAAAAAAATATGACCATACATAGCGATAAAAAATATTTAATCTTTGCTTTTTTTTTAAAGAGCTGTTTTTGTAAAGTCCCATGTTATCAGTCATCTTACAATACTACAAACAGGCATTAGTGAGGTTAGGCAAGTAGAGTTTATTTGATAATTTAGGGTTGTTTGGCCTTGGTTTTTCTTTAGTAAACCCTATAATCTGATGGAGTAGCCAATACCTACCTCTTTATAAAGAGCTTACTAAAAACTTTACAAGCACATCTCATTTTTCTTAACTCTCTGGGCAAAGATATGTTTAAGCTTTGACCTAGAGATTTTTTTTGTGGCTGGAAACAAAGTGGAACAACAACAACAAAAATTCAAATAAGTGGGAGACAGTACTATCTCTTAGAGATGCCAACAATTTTACATTTCTACGAGTGCCAGGCAACTAAAATGATCAGTTTACCCAGCAATTTCTCTTCAAGAAACCTGTACTTCAATGTAACAAGCACATTGGACTTTATAAGCTGCTGACCTTAGTCTTTTTAAAAAATAATTTTTTAAAAACAAGTATTTAGGTTTCCCCATGTTAGTAGTACAGGGACATTCTTTATTTAAAAAAAAAAAGATCTTTATGGAGGAAAATAAAATTCATTAATTTAAGCCTTGATTTACAAGTCTGGGGAATCTGGGGAGATCTTCTGAAGTATGCATAAGGAAGTAGCTGGCTAAATAAATAGTGAAACAAAACACTTCAGAAGCATCTTTTGCATACAGTAAGTAGATTTCATATTACTCTTGCATTAGGCCTCACAAAATTTCTACTTAATAACACTCTGTAAGTCATAGTTTATGGTGCAGAAAAGCTTTTAGCAGTCTGCAGATACTAAATGTTTTGGTGTCAGATGGGTTGACTTGCAACAAGACATTTGTTATTTTTGCCAATCCACAGGTTCCTTACCAGTAAAATGGGAACATCGCTTTCTGTTCAACCCTTGGTGTTGGGAAGAAAATAGTAGCATATAGTAAGGCAGTTCAAAAATCTAAAATGTTATAATTATGATTTTTACTACCATACAAATGGTTCCTCATTTTGAGCTATTTTCTAGATAAATGGATATGAAGTGGGGAGAATATTAAAAATATTTATTGTTGTTGAGCTGAGTGAACTGATTGCTGATAGGAACACAATTCTTCCACCTTTCTGTTTGTTAACTTCCCCCCCCATTGTGCTCAAAAAAATTCTGACATAGCCCATCTTTAAGAATTCTTCCAATTATTTTCAGTCCATTTTTTAACATTCCTCACCCAGACACATTCCTATTATTGCCAACAACCAAATTCCAAAGGGGTGAATTTACATTAGAAAGTAGCTACCATTCACAAAATTGGGTGGAGACGAGGAAAACATGCAAAAAATATACCATCTATTCTACTGATCAGACCTGTTACTAATTCAAAGTCACTGGTCAATTTATAATTAGTATGATGCATAATACAGAAATAGCAAAGCCATACAGAAATAGTGCTAGAATATTTAACTTCTTATACAACTTTTTGTAAAATACTCAAAACACAAATGGATGAGTTGAGAGGTCTTGTGACCACTATTTCTAAGCTTAATTTGCCCTTTACTAAATGACTGAAAAAAACCTCTTGATTCTTTTTGGTGTTATTCCTAAAAGGATCTGTGATATGTGATTTTTAAGACAGGAAACAACAACTTGACCAAGACCACTGCTATTCTTAAAGTGAACCATGTATTTGTGTAGGGGATGTGGGGAGTGGAGACAGAACAGAGAGAGGGGAACAGATTAAAAAAAAAAATGTAAAGAAAATCAGACAAAAGGATAAAAACCCTAAGAGGAATGAAAACACACTAGTGACATTGCAGCATCAGTAAAATGAGAACAGAAGAATAACAAGTAGGGTTTCTGGTGAAAGACACTGAGTTTATTCCCTGCAAAATGGAGAAGAAACCAAATTACTTTCCAATATTGTTTCTCCTCAAATGAAAACTTTTCTGACAGCTGCAAGATTTTTTTGTGATGAATAAGACAAGAGAGAATGTCTTTCATAACAGCTGCTAGGGACTAAACTTCTATTTTTAGGAAAAGCAGGTTTATACTTTCACTAGGGTTTCTAGAGTGGCACTCAAATGAGTTAAACCATATAATACATTTAATGTCTGAATAACATTTCTACTTTAGATCGAGTTTGGTTTTAATTTAGAAGACATCCATGGCTAAAAACTAGAAGAAAACTTCTGACCCAGGTAGGATCAAGGCTATCCCAGTAGGGTTGGGGAAGGAATACAGTCAACAGAGGAAAGATTAATGTTGGATTTCTGAAGCAAGAAATACTAAAAATTACAAACTACCAAAAAAGAAACACATTGTGAGGCCCTTGAAGGAGCAGAAAAAAGTAGGAGACAAAACAAGGAATGCCTTTGGATTACTTGAAGGAAAAGTAATGCCTTTTGAAACAAACAACAGCATTTGACTGGGTGCCTAAAAGAAAGGGGACTTGAAACAAAGTCATCCAGATACTGGAATGCAGAGAATTAAAGACTAAAGTTCGAAGTGGTATAAAGGGTGATGTCCTGCATAAAAGGCAATTCCATCATCTGTTATTAACAGAGGAACTTAGTCTATTTTATATAAAAAAGTAAAATCAGTACAGTCTAAGAAAATACACAAATTCAGCTTCCAATAAAGGTCATATTAATTCTTTCTGAATTGCATCCCAGAATCATGAATGGCATCAATTTCTAAACCTGTCAGAAGAAAGCTCAACATGGAGCACAACTAGATTTGGATAAATCCAGATGTCTTCAAGAATCAGGGCACTGATTATATCACTTGGCTAAATGTGCCATACTACTGAAGTCGAAGTTACAAGTTCAATACACTTACGGGCAAGTTAAGGAGCTGTGCACAATAAAACAATATTCTAATATATGTAGACAGTCACATCAAAGTAAACTATACTGGCACTTAATTGTGAGGCCCACTAGGCAAGAGGCATGAATAGACTGTACAAGGATGTTTAGGTAGTATATACAGTGGAAATATAATTTCCTCAATTATGTCAACCATTCAATCTTGATTACTCCTTATTTATGCCTGACACTTGTTTCAGGGGAAATAAAAAATTCTATATTGTGGAAGTACTTGGTATTTGTTTATTCAAGTAGCAATAAGACTATTGCCACATTTTGTAGAATAAGTTACAAGGGCAGCTTCACAGGGAAAAGAACTATTTCCCACACAGGCCCTTGAAAGTATGCAGGCAGGGGAATCTTGATACAATTTTACCTAACTTCTTTTCCTGAACTTCTCAGAAAAAACCCCAAAGCCACTCTGACTCATCCTAAAGCTATTTCCCAGAGATAAAACACCCTCTGGGTGAGCAAACCAAGTTTGTTTCTGTACAGTCCTCTTAACCACAAAGTGGCCTTCATTTGACTGTTTAAATTCTAATTACAAACATAAGTACACAGTGACATTGACATCTGCTCTCTGGGCCCCAGTGATTGAACTCTATGACTTCTAAGGTGGCTTCCAGTGCTGTGAGCAGCCACTACCACATTACCTTATTTCACAATTCTCGTCATAAATTTCTACAAAACAGCAAAACTCACAGTCGGACTAAATCTAGACAAAAAAAGATTTCCATGCATCAAGAAGTTGTGAAATAGAAGGTAGCTATATATTATTAAACGTACATACAGCTACTGATTTACTTGGCATAGTCAAAGGAAAGGCTGGCTGTGCCCACTATTGGTTGAAGTTGTCATGCAATGTCAAAGCTTAGACCCAGATAAAGAGGTGTCAATATAATTTGTTTTAAAGACTAAACTTAAATAGTTTGAGGTTATTTTGCTACATGCTATTGTGAAATAAATGATAATCCGTAGGAGTCCACTTATGTAATGGCGTTAGAAAGTGGGTTGCTTCATATGAATGGCCGGTATCTCATTTACACAAGGGTATGCATTCAATTAAGTATGTATTGGGGTTATGTCTCAAGTAAATTGCTCATGGAGCTCATCTAGTTGAAATTCTATATTGAACAAATGAAATTATTTCATCCACATGCAGTCTGCATAATAAAGATGTTGAAAGTTTATTCAAAATGCAAATATTTTGCTAACATGTTGCAAATATTTACCTACAGCTATACATTTTCAGTTAGCCTCACTTTTCAATGATAATATATTTCAATTAGGTCTATGACATGATGTAGTTGGTACTTTGTGGATAAATTGGAAAGATATAGGTGAGGCTGACAAGCACAAGAAAAAAATTTTCATTAATGGCCATTAGAAATAGGATTTTGAAGGGCAACATAGTATTTTGCAAAATCCACAATAGGTAGGAATTATTCTTATTATTGTTGGTAAATTAGAAACATATTATGAACAGGTTGGGCCAACTTGGGGGTCATGTATTAATGAATTCAATTATCATACCATGAACAAAAAAAGAGAAAATTGAAAAACAGTTTGAGTGCTATTACAAAGGGTAAGATAAAAAGGCAATCCTTTTGGTAAAACAATAGAGGTATAGAAATAATGTTAATGACCAGTTTTCTGAGTGAAAATATCATTTCAAACAAATTTATTTCCTTGCTTCATGAGAAAGAACATTCTAACAGCAGTGCAGCCAGCATAAAATCACAATGCTGCAGAACATTGCATCAGAATGAGCTTAAAAAAAAAAAAAAATCACAGGGCAACAATGGATCGGTGAACTACTAAACTTATGAAGTAGAGTTTAACAAAGTAGGAACCCAGTGTGGTTCTCATGTTGATCTTGAGGAAGGCCATTCATATAGTAACAACAAAGGAATGGAAGCATTTTAGTTAAGACCAGATATTTTCACATACTTATTTTGGTAAACTGAAACTAACTTCACAAATTCCAGTATTCCCCTAAATCAACATTGGTGCTGCAAGTTTAAACAGTCAAGGAACTTAATGAAAGTTAGTGACAGACCGAATTACTGCAAACACATCACAATAATTTGAAGGAAATCTATTATTTCTTTGAAATATATGTATAAGAGTATCTTTTAGGATTTCAATGATTCAATTTTGCTATGTCATGGGTAGCAATTCAAAGAAAAACAAAAGCTAGACTTAAAATTTGTAGACATCCAATAACAGCAAAATGGAAATGGAAGAATAGAGAGCTGGGTGGATGGATAAGAGGTCTTAAAACTTTATCCATTAAAACTGGTGAGGAAATAATTTCTAATGGGACCTAAGGTCTAAAATCTAAAACCAAATATCACAACGGTGTATTCCTGATAGTCTAATATTAGTAAATGTTGAAGCAGCTGAAACAATAATCACTTATTTATATACTTATATGTATAAGAAACCTTAGGCTCACAAAAATATACATGTTTTAAAACAGAAATCTAAGGCACACAAAAATACTATAACAATGAGTTAACCTATTTTACATATTCAAGAAACGGAAATATACTTGTGTAAGGTGAAGGTTTGTCAATGGACATTTTGTTATTTACAATCCCTTCATATTCCTTTACTTGCATTAGTCAAAAGCTTGAAACTGATACTTTGCACCATATATTATTTTAATATAAATTATGAGTTTTTCTTTAGAGAGCTTACTGGAACTGTTTGCTTTTGCACCAAAATTGTGAGTGTTAGCGGTTGTGGGCTTCCGATGGCATTTCCAAGGGAGAAGCACCATTAGGTTTTCCATGCTCCCAAGGAATCTGACACTTTAAATGTTATAGCACCTCTACATTTTTACAAAATCAAGTATTTCATTAGAAGGTTTTTTTTTTGTTGTTATTCTAAGTGTTTTGTTTGGGCAATCCCTTTTGTTTTGCTGTAAAGTGAGCCAATAAAGTAATAGGGAATATAATGGGAGGGTGAGAATAAATAGAATGCTCATTTTCCTATTAACTAGACTATACTTAGATAAACTGCTCAGATTAGTTCTCAACAGGTGAACCATGCTTAGAATAATTATCATTCCTACTCTTTCTTTGGGGGGGAGGGGTATGTGATGATAGGGAAGTTATTTTCAAAAAATTTTTGAAAGGAATTATATATTCTTATTTTGTATCAGAATGACTTTCAGAACAAATAAGGCAATTAGGGATGAGTTGGTTTTTTGCTACTTAATTTTTGTAATTTACCACCTTGAAACATTAGAAGCATTTGACTCTTCTGAATCCTATTATGTCCATCTCCTTTTGGAAACACCTTTCATGGATTACACTGAGAAAGCTAGGATGAAAGTAAATTGGGACCAATGTTGTTCAATAAATCAGAAGAGACCACTCTCACTCGGTTCCAAAGAAAATGTTAATCAATACTGGTGACAAACTTCCTAATTTGAATTTAGATAATTAATAATTTTTGCATGATCTATTTTATATAAGTAGCTGATATTTGAATGAAAAAGGACACATTAAAAAAACATAAACCATATACATGATTAGAATACATACTGCAGATAAGATGGAACTCTACACAGCAAGAATAAATGATTTCTCTTGATGCAAATATGCACAAACAATAGACAATAGGATTCATATACTATACTATTTCAAGTTATTTTTAAAAATAGAAAGTGCTTTTAAAATATATATTTACAAGTTATGAACAGCCTCCAACCATTACTAACAATAATGATTTATTTTATATAGGAGTGATATTTTCAGAGAAAACATTTCATTGGTTTATTTCAAGGGAATATGTTGACTTTCTAGCAATGATTGGAAGATGTTGGAACAATGGCACCATGAAATAATAATAATTCAGCTTATTTTTAACTGTGTTGATGTGGTTAAGCACCAGGAGCTGTGTAGAGTTAACACTGTGAATCTTAATTTTACATCATAGAACATGAACCTGTTAAAATCCTCTAAAAATGACTCTTGTTTCATAGTAAACAGACTTAATTTAAAGCACCAAACTGAGTGATTCTATCAAGGTTAACACCTAACCAAAACATTTCTTTATGTATTTAAAACTAGAAAAGCTTTATTTTTGCTTAAAATGTGCACCTTCTACCAATTGTCAAAATATAGTCACAGTTAAGAAATACCCACCCCGTTTTTGTGTTTTACCTCAGCCTTCAAATGGGTGAGATGAAGAGAAGAGTAAACGACAACATGACTTTCTTTTAACAGCACCTTGAAAAAATACACTGCACTAGCAAAGGCATTAAGAAGGGGAGAAAAGCCTTTAGACCCAATGGTTATAGGGCCCTGCAACATGTGTGAGAGCATAAGGGGACACGGTGACAACATTGTCATGGGTTAATGTTAATGCTTTATGAGAAGGAATTTGGTTCAATTCATTAATTTCAGGGGGTAGGTCAGGACCCTCGCTAGCTGCCTGGTCTTTCTGCTCTGAGGCCTTAGTTTTCTTATTCTTAGCTTCTTTAGCCTCAAACTTAATCTTGTTTAGTTCAAAACCATGTTGGGGCTTGTTCAGGTTTTTGTGCTGGTAGAAGACAAGGGAGAGGCGTGTGGGGTGATTCCGATTTGGGTGCTCGACGGGGGTTGTAGCATGAAGCTCTCGCCGGGCACACTCGATCAAAATGGAGCCGTGGGCAGGTGCTATTGCCACCCCACCGATGTTGGCATCCAGGAAGATGTGCTCACTGTCTGACCAATACTCATCAATGTGGGGTAATTTGTCCTCAGCAGGTGAGAGGGGGTCATCTGACAGGGGGTCGTCTGAGAGAGGCTCCTCTGCTTCAGAATGCTGCTCATCTTCTTCCACCAGCGAGGCGGCAACTTCATGAGGAGAGCTGATGAACGGAGACTGTTGGATAGGCTGATTAGAAGTTAGCTGCTCAGACGGACCTGTGAGAGGCTCAGAATAAACCAGAGAATCTGTTACGGGTGTAGACAAGGTGGAGAGAGGAGCCACTTCACCAGGCTGTGCGATTCTGGTGCACTCCCCGGCAGCTGCATTAGCACCACTGTGTCTTGCAGAAGGCATTGTGCAGTGGGGATTGCTACTTCTTTCTGAAAACCCATGGGAAACTGTTGCATCGTTCTTAAAAGGAGTTGTCGAGGCTGAAGCATTCTTAGGGGACCACGAGAAATCTGGAGATAGGTTTGTCTCTTTTACGGGGTGAGGAATGGATGGGGCCAGTGAGCAGGTTTTACTGATGTCCGAGCCTTTGAAGATAAAATGGGGTTCAGTTTCACTTTTAATTTCAGGTTGCAAGGTTTCAGCTTTATTCCCTAAACAGAGAAAAGGACACCACATGTGAAGATAAGTCCAAAATAATTTTGGTAGTTGACTTTAAAAAGTATTTTTAAAGCAGCACAAGGAATAATAAAACATTGATGGTGGCAATGTTGGTCAGTTATGTCTTACTTAAATCAAACACACAAATGTGCATTAAAAATTAGTAGTTTGGGGCCTCCCCGGTGGCACAACAGGTTAAGTCTCAGCACTATGAAGCTATCGCAGCCACTGCAGTACGAGTTCGATCCCCAGCCAGGGAGCTTTCCACATGGTGCAGCAGACCTCTCTTGCTTCGTCCGCTGCTCCCCTCAGCAATGTACTTCAGTGGATCTGCCTGTTCTGCTCGCCACTCTCTCTCTGGTGAATCCTCTCACCACTCCACACCTCTGGCCTACACCCCAGTTCTTATATGCATAAATAAATAAATCTTTAAAAAAAAAATTAGTCGTTTGGTATGCTTTCCACACAATTTTCCTTAAAAATAAATATTAAATCTATACACTGAAATATAATGCAGGTGATAATACAATGAGAGAGAGTAACATTTAACTACCCAAAGAGATATTTAGATACATTTAGGCATTGCATCATCTCATTTTTAAAAAAAGTAAATATAAGTAATAGTTTATATCATGACTGCTAAAGCTAACTAGTTATTATCACATTGGCAAGTGTGAGTTATCTGCTCTCATACACCCACACAAACCTCACATTAAAGGGAAACATTTTTCTTGAGGACATTCTCTTTGTTTTGAAATTTTTTGGAATTGCAAATCCAGCAAATAGAAGGAACAGAAAAAAAAAAGGTGAAAAGACCATGTTTTAAGATAGTCAATGATATAATAGTAACCATTGACCTAATTCAGAATATCTGCAATTTTCCCCTCAGACAAGACAACCTGGGGGACATGATAGTTTTCATTTTTAAAAAAAGATTTATTTATTTATGTGTAGAAGAAACACAAGAAGAACTGTGTAGGCTGGAGAGGGCTGAGTGCGGGGTGGTGAGAGGATTCACCAGAGACAGAGTGGGGAGCAGAACAGGCAGATCTACTAAAGGCAGATCTACTAAAATACACTGCTGAGGGGAGCAGTGGGCAAGACAGGAGAGGTCTGCAGCACCATATGTGGGTTAGCTCCTTGGCTGGGATAGAACTGCTGTAGAGGTGATAGCACTGAGACTTAACCCATGTGCCACCAGGGAGCCAATAGTTTTTATTTTTTATTTTATTTTTAAAGATTTATTTTATTTATACATACAAGCTGGGGTACAGGCCAGAGGCGCGAGGCGGCGAGAGGTTCCACCAGAGAGAGTGGGGAGCAGAACAGGCAGATCAGAAATACACTGCTGAGGGGAGCAGCGGGCGAGGCAGGAGAGGTTTGCCACACCATGTGGGATTCTCCCTGGCTGGGCGTCGAACTTGCGTCGCCGCTGCCGACAGCTCCACAGCGCAGCGCTCAACCGCTG
>PVIJ01022722.1:0-15531 GCA_004024925.1 Scalopus aquaticus
GAGTTCCTTTTTCTCCACATCCTTTCCAGCATTTGTTGTTGCCTGTATTTTTAATGTGTGCCATCCTCACAGGTGTGAGGTGGTATCTCATAGTGGTTTTGATTTGCATTTCCTTGATTATAAGTGATGTTAAGCATTTTTTCATGTATCTGTTGGCCATTTGCTTTTCTTCTTTGGAGAAGTGCCTTTTGAGCTCTTCTGCCCATTTTTTGATTGGGTTATTGGCTTTTTTTTTGTTGAGTTGTGTGAGTTCCTTGTAAATTTTTGTTATCAGTCCTTTATCAGATGTATTGTGTGCAAAGATCTTTTCTTTTTTCTTAATCTAGCGAAAGTTTTGTCTATTTTGCTGATCTTAAAAAAAACCAAATACTGGTTTCACTGACATTCTATTATATTTATTTCTGTTCTATTCTCTTCACCCAGCTCTACTGATGTATAATTGACAAAGAGTTGTATATATTTAAGGCATACAGTATGTTTACATTGCTTAATGACTAGCACAATTGAATTAATAAACACACCCATGACCTCACATAGGAGAAGACTTAAGATTTACTCTTAGTAAATTTCAGGAATACAACACAATATTGTTAATCATAGTCACTAGATGAACATGTACACTAGATATCATGAATTTATCCATCTTATAATTTAAAGTTTATACCCTCTGATCAACATCTCTTCATTTCCCCTACCCTGGGCAACCACTGTTTAACACTGAATCTATGAGTGTCACACTTGTAGATTCCATTTATGATTGAGAGTATGCACTATTTGTCTTCCTGTGCCTGACTCATTTCACTAGTGTAGCACTCTCCATTTTCATCTATGTTGTAACAGATTTTCTTTCTTTTTCTGTGGCTGGAAAATATTTCATTGTATATAAATACCATATTTTCTTTATCCATTTTCTATGGATGGACACTTAAATAGTTTCCATATATCACTATTATGAATAATGCTGTGATGACCATGGGCGTACAGATATCTCTTTGAGATACTGATCTCATTTTTTTGGGATATATACCCTGAAGTGGCATCCCTGGACCAAATGGTAATTCTATTTTTAAGTTTTTGAGGACTCTCCACACTGTTTTCCATAGTGACAGCACCAATTTCCATTCCCATGACAGTGTACAAGGGTCCCTCTTTTTCACATTGTCACCAACATTTGTTATCTATTATATTTTTGTAACAGCCATCATTAACAAGTGAGAGATGATATCTCATTGTGTTTTGATTTGCATTTACCTTATGATTAGTTATTAATGTTGAGTAAATTTTTTAAAACCTGTTGGCCATATCTATATATTCTTGGGAAAAAATCTATATAGGTCCTTTGACCATTTTTAATTGGATTTTTTAAATTGAGTTGTATAAGTTCCTTATGTATGTTGGGTGTTAACCTCTTATCAGATATACAATTTATAATTATTTCCTCCTATTCTGAAGGTTGCCATTTCACTTTGTTGACTGCCTCCTTTGCTGTACAGAGTTTGTTAACTTTTTTTTTGTTTTCTGTACCTTTGGCATTATAGCCCAAAAATATCACTGCCAGGACCAAGGCCAAGGAGCTTTTTCCTTGTGTTTTCTTCTAAGAGTTTTATGATTTCAGCCCTTATATTTAAGTCTTCAATCCATTTTTAGTTAATTTTTGTGTATGGTGTAAAATAACACAATTTCATTCTTCTGTATGTGGTATCCATTTTTCTTAGTAGCACTTATTATGAGACTATGCTTTGCCCTTTGTGTACTCTTGACACCTCTGCCAGTCAGTTGACTATATATGTGTGTGTTTATTTCTGGGCTCTCTATTCTGTTCCATTAGTCCATATGTCTGTCTTTATGCTGGTATGCTCTTATCATAATTATTTCCTTCCCTATTCTTTTTATAGTTACTTAAGGTGTAAATTTATATTGTTTGTTCAAGATCTTTCTTTTTTAATGCAGGTATTTGTAGCTGTAAACATTCTTCTTAACATTGGTTTTGCAGCATCCCATACATCTTGGTGTATTATAATTTCATTTGTCTCAAGATTTCTCTTTTGATTCTTTAACTTTTCAAAAGTATGCTGTTTAATTTTAATGTATTAATGAATTTTCTAGTTTTCCTTCCACATTAATTTCTACTTTCATTTCATTGAGGTAGTAACATATATTTCATATGACTTATCTTATTAAATTGTCTAACTTGTTTTGTGACCTAACATGTGACCTACCCTGGAGTGTGTCCCACGTATGTTTCAAAATAACGTGTATTTTGCTGCTGTTGGATGGAATGTCATATGTGTATGTCATGTCCAGTTAATCTATATTGTTCTCCTCTGTTTCTGTATTTTCTCTTTGAATACTAAGCCATTACTGAAAGTGGGAATTGAAATTCCCTACTTTTACTGTGTTGTTGTATTATTCTCCCTTCAGTTCTTTTCATGTTTGTTCTGTATATGTATTTATAATTATTTTATCTTCCAGGAGAATTTAACTTTTATTATTATATGATATCCTTAATCTTGTGTGATAGATTTTGACTTTAAATGTATTTTATGTGCTATAGGGTTTTACATATGGTTGCTCTTGCTCTCCTTTGGTTATGATTTGCATAGAATAACTTCTTCAATTCATTTCTTTTGCTTCAACTTAAATCTAAAGTAAATCTCTTGTAGATTGAGACTATATAGTTTGATTTTGCTTTTTGAGCCAATCAGCCACTGTATGCTGTTTTTACTGGGGAGTTCAGTTGACTCATATTTAAAGTATTTATTGATAGAAAGACTATTACCATTTTATTAACTGTTTTCTGTCTTACAGCAATTCTGTCCCTTATTCCTTTCTTGCTCTCTCCCTTTGTGTTGTTGACTTTATTATAGTTAACTTGCTTTGACTTCTTTTTCATTTTCTTTTGTGTATCTCCTATAGGTATTTTCCTTGTGGTAATCATTGGGCTTATATAAAACATCTTAAAGATATCTCAACATTCTGTTACTGATGTTACAAAATACATATTTTTATATACCGGATCCATGAACATTTTTATAGTTATGCCTGTATGCTTTCTATGTGCTTAGGTGTATGTGCTTTCTAATTTCTATACCTGAATTAACAGAGATTTACAACTCCCTATTACAGTATTACATCATTCTGTATTTGTCTATATACTTACCTTTACCAGCAAGCTTTATATTTTCATATGCTTTTGTGTTGTTCAGTGTCTTTTTCTTTCCATTTGAAAAACTCCTTCAAGAATTTCTTGTAAGATATGTCTAGTGTTGATGAATTCTCTATTTTTATCTGGAAATTTTTTTATGTCCTCATTCTTGAAGGATAGTTTTTCTGGATATAGTGTTCTTGCTTGGCTTTTTTTTTTTCTTTCAGCATTTTGAATGTATCATTCCAATCTCTTCTAGTCTGCAGGAGTTCTGGTAAGAAATCTGCTGTCTTATTGGAGTTCCCTTGTACATGACTGACATGCTGCTTTCCTTTTATTGTTTTTAAATTCTGTCTTTGACAAGTTGATTATAATGTGGCTGTGTAAATTTCTTGGGTTTATCCTGCTTGGAGTTAACAGGTTTTCTTGAATTTGGATGTACATTTCCTTCCCCATACTGAAAAGTTTATTTCTTTTTTTTTTGCCCTCTACTCTTTTCCCTTTTTGAATACCATATGGTATTGATATCAACACCTATAGGGCACTGTGTAAGTTCCCTAGACTTTCTTCACTTCATTTCATTCCTTTTCCCTTTTGGTTCCTGTGACTGAATAATTTCACATGATCTACCTTTGAATTTGCTGATTATTTCTTCTGTATAATCAAGGCTGCTCATGTACTCCTTCAGTTAAAATTTCAGTTAAGTTATTGTAATCTTTAGCTCCAAGATATGTTTGGTTCTTTTTTCATATTTTCTCTTTGCTTTTATTCTCATTTTGCTCATGAATCATTTTATTGATGGTTATTTTGAATTCTTAGGTAATTCAGATACAGTCACGCACTGCTTAAAGATGGGGATAAACTCTACGAAATGTATCACTAGGTGATTTTGGCATTGTCCAACATCATAGAACGTGTTATTATCCACAGCACTTATCGATTTTGCTGGCACAGCAATTCAGAAGTGCATTTTGGAAAAGGAGCTGAGTCATCTATGACTTCCTATAGCTCCTGTAGTGTGTGTTACAATGTCCTAGGCAATAGGAATTTTGGAACCACCATTGTATATGTTGACCAAAACATCATTATGTGGCACATGACTGTACCTCTGTTTCATTTGAATTGGTTTCTGGAGATTCATATTGTTTCTTTATATGGATCTTGTTTCTCTGTTTCTTTCTGTGTCTGATAATCTGATAACTCTGCTAGGATCTACTCATATGGAAAAATATGTACTTAAGTTTTTACATAATGACTTTATAAAGGGGAAGAAATCATACATTTTGGCTAGTAAGTCTGGGAACCCCTGAGGTCTTTTGGTGAGGGATGAACTCTTTGGTCTGTATGCAATTTGTCAATTAGAGAGGCTTGTTGGTTTCTTTTTCAGGAGATAGTGATCTCTTGCTCCCTGTGGTGTCTTTTTATCTCAGTGGAGACTATCATTACACCACTTACTATATTCAGTCTACAGACCTATCCTAGTCCTGGGATAGGGACTTCCTGAATTGTTGGCATCACATCCCACGCTTCTTTGGAACTGGAATACAAGACAGCTACTACTAAGGGAGAGAATAAATGAATTGCCTCAGATGATATACTCAATAAGAGTGTTTGATCAGAAGTGAGTGCACAGCTAGGATGGATGGCTCTGTCTTTAACTCTTATTGTATATTATATTTCAAATACCATACTCTTTCATCACTTGTTCTGTTAAAAGTACATTAATGATTTCTCTTTCACCATTATTACCACACAGATACGTTTCACTGAGTAAATTCTTCCAGATTATGTGCATGGAGCAGTGGGAAAACAAATGGTTTGTATTTTAATATTTCACTTATTATTTTGAATAAATTTAAACTACCTAATAAAATTACTATTCTAAATTATTGAAAAAATAGTAGCATTCACTTGACTAGTATCCTTAATAGCAACATCTTACAAAACGCTAGTATAATTATTAACCCTTTGCACTCGAGCGGCGCCGCTACAGTGCCCGGCGGTTTAATGCGTCCACTCGAGCGGCGCCGCTAGGGCGCCTGGCAGTTTAATGTGTCCACTAGAGCGGTGCTGCTATGGCCCCTGGCGGTTTAATGCGTCCACTCAAGTGGCACAGCTAGGGCACCCGAGCGGTTTGGAAGTCAATATGTTTGTTTCCAATGCGTGATAAGATATTCTTTTTGCAATTACTTTCATGGACCAGGCTCGGCCTGCATCCTTAGCCAATTCTTAGTTTAGATTAGTTAATCTCAGCTTAGCATTGTGATACGTGTCCTGACAAACCGAGGCTGCATCTTGGGGATTGTTTGACTAAATATCACACAAAAACTAATTACAGAGTGTAATATTTAACAGATTTTGTTGTATTCAATGTAAAAATAAATAAATTGGTGAAATTTTATTATTTGTATACATTTGTTTGGGTATAATATGATTTCAAAGTACCTGTAAAATGCTTCCCTAATGTAGCTGAAATTGTCTTGAGTGGCTGGTTCACCCACGCAAAAAAAGCCTTGAGTGCAAAGGGCTAAAAGTGGAAAATTAACATTGAACCAGCAGACCTTATTGTAATTTCAATAATACCCCAATAATGCCCTTTCTCTGATACAGGATCCCACACCACATTTAATTAATATCAGATCTCCTTAGTCTCCTCTGATGTGTGATCATTCCCCAGTCTTTCCTGATCTTGATACTTTTGAAAACTATGAGTTAGTTATTGTGTAGAATGTGCCTTGATTTGGATTTGCCAAACATAGGTATGACTGTTGACTCTGTGACCTACTATCTATGTAGCCTAGTAAAGTGGGATAATAACACTGATTTTATGTTTTAAAAATTAAATGAGGCAGTACATATTAAAATGCATGGACTATAAGGTCATACAATAAATGCTGTCTTTCAACTATATTCTTGTTCCTGCCTTTCAACTATTTCTGAAAGAAAATTTTATTAAAATGTTTTACCCATATTTTAATGTTTCCTTTTTTAGAACAAATCATAAAAAATTTGTGCCTACAAGTGATGGCTTAGTTCCCTCACTAAAAATACCTATTGTCATAGTAGATAATAGTTCTAAGTCTGAGTCTTCATTCTCCTGCTACTATACACTGCCATCATCTGTATGGCTGCTGCTAAGAAATTGGCTTTTTGAATTTTAGCTTGATATCTCAAGCTAAAAGGGGATCCATTTTCACTGATATAATTACGAAAGATGTACTGAATCTACTGAGTGTCAGACCCTGTATTAGGATCTTGGGGAGACTAATGTTATCTCCTGTCCTCACAGATCTTATGGCTAGCAGGGGAAAAGGACAATAATTAATTACATTTCAATGTGTTTGAATTGTTCGATGTGGTCAATTCTATGTCTTAGGAACACATAAGAATACCTAACCTGGATCTGGGGGGAAAATAAGGCTGGAGATTTCAAGGAAAAGGTACCATTCTGTCTCACCTAAGGTCTATAAAATATGTAGAAATTAACTACATAGAGGAGGAAAGAGAGCAAAAGCAGTTTAGGAAGAACTATTAAAATTATGTGCTGAATAAATCAGTTCTGAAAAATAAATCTCCAGTGTTGTAAACTTGAAGCTTGAGGGAGATTTTGTGCCAATACCTCAGAGGCTCAGAAACTTCACCAGGAAACTTCTGGCCCCAGGGCTCTGTTCTGGAGACTGCAGTTGACAGATCTAAACCTTTGGATATTATATTAAGCTTACCTCTCTCAACATCTGTGAACTGAAGTAAAATTTAAGGTTGCACTTGACTGCTTGTTTCCATTCCAAAGGTATAACAGAAGTGTGCCTTTCTAACAGAGGAGTTCCTTGATTTTTAAAAAAATTTTATATTAATGGCCATCAAAAAGTACTTTTTAAATTTACCCTTTCAAGTTAGATGGCAAGAGAGGTTCTGAGGCTTTCCCACCTTCCCCCTTTTACAGCACTCATTCCTGTGGCCTCAGACTGGGCTTTAATTCCAATTGGTTCCAAAGTCCCAGTCTAAGCACAGAAGTTTGTGATCTTGGCAAGTGTCTCAAGTATATCCTCTAATAAATATTGGAATTAAGGAGACTCCAGTATAAGTTTTTTTTTTCAAATTAAGAGGTTTCTCTGCCAGTTCCTATTTTACACTCCCAATCATCTTCACTATTTTTTTATTTAAATCTGAAGAATAAGCTGAATTCTTTTAGTTTTCTCCACAGGGAATACTTTTCAAATCTTAACGGCTTCTAAGTCAAAGCAACAATATTACATACCGTCAACTGGTGTATCAGGAGGTCCATTAAGAAGGTAATCTTGTTACTAAACAGAACATTGGTGCAGTTTTCTGAACAGTTATTGCAGGTGAGGTTGTAAACATTGATTGCATTGCAGAGAGACCTAACAGAAGGAGAAAACACCATTTGTAAAAACCCAAGCAGCTCTGTTCTAAACAATTTAAAGTACATTAAAAGAATGGTATGAAAACAATAGCCGTGGGATAGAAGTCACTCTAAAAAGCCAAGCCAAATATTACTTACTAGGTGCAAGGCCCACCTGCTAGGTATAAAAGTATATAATTTTTACCCAAGGTCCAGTGTTCATTAGTACCTAATACCTCTTATTAAGTTCTTAGTTGCAGCAGCAATGGAAATGTATCTGCCAGTTTATCTGATAATGTCATAATAACCTAAGATTAGATATCACCCAGGTGACTGGGGGGTCTAGAAATTTTGAACAATACCCAGGAAAAATGGTCTGCAAAGCTCCTGTTGTCAGATCTCTTAGTTCAATCCAGAGGCAAATGACTGAAGAAGGGAGAACCCACATGGAAAAGATGAAACAATCATCCCATGAGACAATCATTGCACAGTTCTGAAGTGTGACACCACACGTGCTTAGAGGCTGTGTGGATGGATGTGACGCAGAATGCTCTCAGAGGAGGGACTAGAAGGTGTAGTGGTCTAAGGTCAAACTTGGGCCAAAGAAATGCTTTTCTCTTAGGGATTAAAAAAAATGTATTCTATTGTTCAGAGAAATACTTAAAGTGCAATCCAGGTATATAGAAAAATTTTAGAAATGCACAATCTCAGGTTCTACCCCAAAGCTACTAAAAAGGATTTCTATAGGTCCAGTAATTTGTTTTTTTGACAAATCCAGGTAACTCTGATGCACTCTTAAGTCAGAGAACCACAGCTCTTAGAATAGTGGCTCTATAGCTTGACTGAACACCGTAATCACCTGTAGATGTTTAAAAATAGATACTGGAGATGCCAGCTGGGGAACGAGACGTTTCAGACATTTTCATGTTTTAAAAGCTCTCTGGGCAATTCTGATGTGCAGCCAGATTTGAGAACCACAGATCAAAGGAATACTGTGTAAGCATTATTTCATTCATTCATTCATTCAACAAGCATCTGAGTACCTATGATTTTCCAGGTACTGTGCCAGGTGGAAAAGAGAAGCGAGCCTTTTTCCTCATGGAACTGACCTCTACTGGGAAAGATCATTTGGAGAGCCCCTGTTGTACTTGTAATCACCTATTTTTCTGATATAGTTGTATCTCATGTAACAATTGGTAGCTAGTAACCGGTAGTTTTTGAAAACCAGCCACGGAATATGGTTAACAATAGAGATATTAGAATAAGATACACCTATGTTAGAATCCTGAACCTGCGATCTGATATCTGAGCAAGTTAATGAAGTTAACATATTAGCTTTCATTTTTCTCACCTATAAAGCTGGGATAATAATACCTAAGTTTCATGTGCTTGTCAGGAGAATTAAATGAGATAACATATGTAAAATACTTGGGACAATGCCTGGCACATAGTTAAATACTTAATAAGTGATAGACTTTATTAGGGTTATTAATTTTATTATTCTTGTTATGAACAAGGTACAAGTAAAATGTTAATAATCAAATTAAAGCATGCTATCGAAGCTAGTAGCTCCAGGATAATAAAGCGCAGTGTTATCCAAAGTTTTTCATGGTAAAATGACATAGACAATGAAAAGATTCTTAAGTTGAAGGGAGCCAGGAGGGACTTAACTGTATCTGGTCTCACTCAGTCCTTGAGTACAATACAGAAAGGTTGCTCATATGTAACCCATTTATGAAACATTTATTGGAACCTTCTCCTAGTAAATCATTCAAAAATGCAAATCAGCACCATTTCATTTATTAGACAACATCAAGATTTTGCAAATGCGCTTTTAAAATTTAATAAACAACATTGTATTTATGATTGTGAAAATAACTGTAATAAATTTGGGAAAGAGGCACAAAAGAACAGTAAAAAACACCAAAAGATGATTTGGTATTTGTATTTCCAGTCTTTTTTTTTTTTCTTCCAATTCTTAAAGCATATGTTCATTTAACAAATATATAATGAATAATTCTCATTTCTTACTTAACTCTGGTCTTCAATCTTTAAAAGAAGCTACAGAATGCTCCCTTATTAAAAGTTTAAACCACAGAAAAAAATAAAACAGAGTTGTTCTGATAGGAGCTAGAATGGGGGACCTAAGACCCTACCTGTTCTGGACTTTCAAGGGGCCCTGAAAGTTTTGCTTAGAGGCGGGGAGTGTTTCCTTGGAATACAGTAATAGCTACTGAGCTGTGATACAATTAAAAGTTACTTGGCGACTTTTTAAATAGGAATGGCGACCACAGTAGAACATGCACAAGATATGGGTTCGCGGGGGAAAGTGTCTGCCTATTATGTGCCCACCTACTCAGTTTCCCACCTGAGAAATCACCATGGTTACTGGTTTACATATCCTTCCAGAGATAGTGTATGTATATACAAGAAATTCTCCCTAAACAAATAGTATACAAGATTTGGTGCTTGAAGGATACACTTAAAAGCTATCTTTCCATGGCTCTTGGCTTTTGCCAAGGTTTTGAAGCCTTCCAAGCAAGGTCTGGAAATGTGAGGCAGCAGGATTCCAGGTTCCAATTTCCAGTGTCCAGTTTTCAAAAACAAGTGGGGTAACTTGTGCTACTTCATTTCATTTCCCAGTCTCTGATCTGCAGCTTCAAGTACCCATTCTTGGTTCCCCTGGATGCATTAGCATTTTTCTTTTCCAACTTGTCAACCTCATATGGAGCAGTGCCTCCAGTGGACACATTCAATATTGTTTTGGAGACAACCTAGAAGTCCAGAATCTCAACAGTTTTATAAACACCTAATGTCTTCTTCTAAATTCCTTTTTTGAGTTAAATGCTTAATCTGAGAAATACTGCATGATTTTAAAAAGGCAGAACAGTATCCTTTTGTATGGATATACAATTTTCAACTAATCCCTTATTATTGTCAACATTATAAATAATGCTGTTTTAACAACTGAGAGTTCTTAGTGGCAAATCATAGGAAGAAAACTCCTGTTAATTTAAAAAGAAAGGAAACGGGAATTATTGGGTATATCATAGGATTTAGAAAACACAAGTGTGTAAGTTACACTGCCTGGACAAATACTCAAATCACACACCAGCAAAGTGATGTGCTGAGAAAACTGCTAGGACCATATGCTGCAGCTTGAACCAAGAATGTGACTTTTGATACTAATGGAGCTGCCTTCATCTGTCAAAAGAAGAGTTTGGGATGTCCTTGCTGCTTTGCTTTACTTCATTAGTGTCTGTGTAAACGTCTGGAATGAGTATACTAGATTGTGAAGACTTGGCCACATGTCTATATCCTAGACATGATGAAGATTGGGCAGTAAACACCTGGCATTCTCAAGTTCTATAGTGGGAGGACCGCCTTACATGCTTGGGAACTCTGCAAACAAAGTATGTTCAACAGCAAATATAGGATATATAATCAGTACAACCTATAGTCATAAAAGCTGCACTGAACAAATCATTCTGCTTCCTTAGGGCTTTATATTCTTAGTATGGTTAATATACAAAATTAGAGGTCCTTAAAAACTATAAAAATGGGGATATTACATTCAGAATGATATACGAAAACTACAGCTCTATAATAACATTTTCTCTTTGGTTTTGATCTATAATTTTCATGGTCTTGATTTTTAATATCCATTTTTATTGTTTTTTTTCCTTCAATAAAATCCCTATAACTTGCCTAAAACCTTTAGTATAATATCTAAGAAGTAAATACACATAGAAAGCAAACAACACACAGTATTGGAATTTGTCTTAATGTTCTTTGTACTTTACTTTAAAGCAAACACATTTATTGGCAAAAGCGTAGAATGTGCATCAATATCATCTCATGCTCAAAACATCTCTTAAGAAACTTCCACAAAGAAACTAGTTTATCATGAGAAAAAAGGTAGGGGGACGGAAATCTCAGGGTCAAGAAAACTTGTTCACTCAGTAAAACTTGTTTGAAAGACAACCTCTATTTGAAGAGCACCTGTCTTAAAAAGATCACCTCTTTGAACTCAGCTTGGGTGGTCTGCGCAAGCTGCTTTCCCTGTAATTTAAGACGCAAACGACTGGAAGCACTTTTAACATCAAACAGAAAGCCTCAGATTTTAAAAGTATCTTCTGAGAAGACATTAAAATCTGTCTATTCTGTCAAAATACACTGTGGCTGGGTTGAGATAAAGGCTCTCTGCCCCAAGTAATCATGACTACACGAGTGACTCTTCTATCAGTAAGTCTTCTCACTGAAAAGGTTTCCCCTGAATACTGGAGGACAGAAAAGGCATCACAAAACTGGCAATGAGTACAGGAACATATTTACGCACCACGAGGATATTAAGAGAACACTATGCCAGCGCACCTCTGAAAGTGAAAGCAGTCCCCCAGGTGCTATGCAGTAGTTACACAGAAAAGCCCCAGGTGGTTAAAACTGCAAAGGATTTGCTACTATAACTGAAGACGTTTCAGAAAACACTCCTTACCAAAATCTACTCTTTTACACTGGAGCCACAAGAGCAGATATTTTAAAACAACTGCCATGGGCATTTTAAAACTGGAGCCCTGATGAATATTACAATTTATTAAATGCCTTTGGTATTGTATTTGTATTAACAAATGCTATATAGTTTACATACATGGGGGACAGTAGAAGGTTTTAAATTCCTGCAGAAGAAAATACTGTGCTCAGTAGGCAAAGGGAGTAGAGTCATATCAACACACATGCAAAAAAACTTGGAATTTTCTTCAATTACTGTTTTGTCCTCATATAAGAAAGGGATTGGCCTGAGGTAGATGAGCATTGAAAAGGAGAGATATTCACAAAACACAGAGGGTGGTTAGCAAACAGAACAGAATTAGTTTGAAGAAGATAATTTAGACTGACCCAGAAACACAGACGGGGGGTTACATTAGTTTCTCAGGGAAGGAAGAAATGAGTGCTAAAACTGGAGCCCCAGGACCTATGACAGTTTTTAAAACACGCTTGGTTTGCACTAAGCAGTTAGTTAATAAATGGTACACATTTATGTGCATTGTCATTCACAAATTATGCTTTGTCCTTAAAAAGTTTCAAACTAAGATAACTTTTAAAGATACTATGACGAAGAACTGGAATGTTCTTGTTCCTTTGCTTCTGTAACTAGGAAAATCCAACTGCAGAATTCTAATGACCTAGTTGAACCCACTGAGTGAGTGGCCCCTGCAGAGTGGGGTTTCTCTGTAGGCTTGAAGGCAGCATGTGTAATTCTAGAGGCTGAAAACAGACTTGTGCCAAACTGCTGAAAACTCTATTTCATGAAACAACCAGATTAAGCCACTTGGATGCGAGGTCCCAGCCTGAATCATCCTTTTTTTGGGACCCTCATCATGTGCAGCACAAGGTGACTGAGCTCACACATGCTGAAGGAAGAGACAAACGTCTTCCTTTTTTCAAGCTGAATACACAAGAATGGGCAACTATGGAAAATAATTAGTCACATTTCTCATACTTCTACTTTTTAAGTACTCAGAATAATAGAGGTAGTAACCATACGCCTATTTAAAGATAAAATATCTTGTGACTTAATACTGGTTTCACCTTCGGGACTAAGGGATTTTTTTTCCCCCGTTAAATTCTATATAATAGGCTCTTCTTTTTTTGACACTGAAAATCCTGGTCCTCAAGATCACAGAAGATGACAGAATTAGAATACTCCTAATTATTCATTTGCTTTATGCTATATTATAATACAGATTTGAAACAGCAGTACTAGTAGTACCAGCATGAATTAAGATCACATATTGTGGCACATACCATTCCCATCTCTCATCCTCAATGAGATGTACTAGCTACGTTTTCAGAACACAGTCATTTCAGACTATACTCTTCCTCTTAAATTCCTTTAGCGAGAGCTATAATTATGTATTCAGTGCTCAAAACTAGTCTGCATGTCAATGCACCTGTAGTGATTTATTTATCTGAAGTTTGTTCTCAACCTGAGGAAGGTCTGTGGGCATATATTCCAAGTTCTTGCATGTCGATAAGACATGTGTGTGCCTTTTTAATAGAAAATTAATTTTGCGGGATTAAATTAATTTTGCTTGGCCTATATTTTCTTTTCTGGAGTATGTTAACACTTTGTGGTCCGCTCATGTATTAGTACGTGTTCACCTAGTCTCCGATTTTTCACGCCACGGTGAATTTATTTGGAACTATTAGGAGCTATTTCTTTGATCGTACTCAGTCTAGAAGCTTTACACATTGTTTTGGTGAAAGTGTAAGGCATTGTATGAGAGATATTACAGTTTTTTTAATACCCAGTAGTTCAGGAGTTGTGTGTGTTTTATTGAATGCTTATACCATTCATGCGGTGGCACAGAAAATGGCTGGCCCCAAGGGCTGGAAAATTTAAAGGGCACCGGCACACAAAGTGTTAAGAATACTACTCCATTTTCTTCTGAAATAAAATCTAGTTATGAAAGGTTTCAGGTATGTGAAAAAATGTTCAACATCACTTATAATCAGGGAAATGCAAATCAAAACCAAAATGAGATACCAGCTCATGACAGTGAGAATGGCGCACATTAAAAAAACGGGCAACGACAAATGCTGGCAAGGATGTGGAGAAAAAGGAACTCTTCTACACTGCTGGTGGGAATGCAAACTGGTCCAACCACTATGGAAAGCTGTATGGTGATTCCTCAAACTACTAAAAATGGAGCTTCCATACAACCTGGCAATACCACTTTTGGGAATCTACCCAAAGGACACAAAAACACCAATCCAAAAGGATACATGCACCTGTATGTTTGTTGCAGCACTGTTTACAATAGCTAAGGTGTGGAAACAACCCAGATGCCCCAAAATAGATGATCGGATCAAGAAGATGTGGTACATATACACAATGGAATACTATTCAGCATTCAAAAAAGATAAACACATGCAATTCACAGCAACATGGATGGAACTAGAAGGGATTATGCTCAGCGAAATAAGTCAGAAAGAAAGAGAAAAATATCGAATGGTTTCACTTATAACAGGAATACAGGGGAACCAAACAAGAGAGAGACACCCAGCGAGGGAGGGGGAGAGTAAGGGCTCAAAATGGGGTAGAAAAGAGCACAAGGGACTATGGAGATGGGTCACGGGTGAATTGGTGGTGGGTTACCCAAGGGGAATACACAATGTAAAAGATATAAATAACAATAAAAAATAAAAATAAAATAAAAATCTTGACCCTGTCAGTGAAAAAAAATACATAGTTATGAAAGGTTTGTTGATAAATTTTCTTTCCTTTTTTATATCATGTGATTTTTGTTCTCTCAATATGCAATTTTAAAATTGAAGTATAATTTATACACAGTTAATACACACCTTTTTAGTGTATAGTTTTGGCAAATGCATTCATTCAGCTGTGAAAGCACCATTACTATAAACTGCCACCTCCCCAACTTCCCTGGGTGGCTCCTTCCTAGTCACCTCCTCTCTCACCCTCTGACACTCATATACTGTTTTCATACAGTTTTACCTTTTTCAGCATGTCATATAAATAGAATCATTCCATATGTCACCTTTTGAGTCTGAGTTCTTTCACTTAGAACAATGCATTTGAAATACATACATTTATTGTTGCTTTTTATTTCTGAGTAGTATTTCAATGCAAGAATACAATGCAGACTTATAGGTGCTTATTCACTCACCAGTTGAAGAATATTTGCTTGTTTCCAGTTTGGGGCAATTATGAATAAAGCTGATATGAACATTCATTTATAACTTTGTGAGAATATATATTGTCATTTTTCCAGGGTAAACGAGGTGTTCTGGGTCACATGTTTAACTTTATGAGAAATTTACATACTGTTTTCCAAAGCAGAAGTACCATTTTGCACTGCCACCACCAGTAGTGTAAGAGTTCCAACTACCTCATTTTTAAAAAAATCTTTGTTAACTGCATTCTTTTTCATTCAAAAAGATTTTATTTATTTATTTTTGCATAGAAGTGCTGGGGTGTAGGCCAGAGGTGCGGGGGTGG
>PVIJ01022723.1:0-15530 GCA_004024925.1 Scalopus aquaticus
GGGAGGCGGAGGGAGGGAAGGAAAAGGGCACAAAATGGAATAGAAAAGAACACAAGGGACCATGGAGATGGATCACGGGTGAATTGGTGGTGGGCTACCCAAGGGGAATGCAAAATGTAAAAGACATAAATAACAATATATATATATATAAACTAGCTATACTAGCTGGTTTCTTGGTGGTGTACTAGTTTTCAATAAGCCAAAGTTGGCAGAAAAAACTAGCAGGTTCTTTGTGTTCATTCCTATTAAAAAAATTCTCCAGCTATATCAACTTGTGGCTTTAAAATATGCAAAATTAAGTTAAAATGTTCTGCCTAAGCATATAATGTATTATTATTACTTGTAATTTACTGAACTGGCATAATGAACCCTAATAGTTTTGAGTGATGATTCTGCACCACAGAGTTTAGTATAGATTTCTTGTCATCTCATATTAATCTGACACTGAAACAAACACCCACAACAAAAAAATTGGGGAGTGAGTTCTTACAATTTGATTTTGGTGACAATTTGATAAGTCACAACAGAAGCCTAAAATTTATTATTGTCAATGCAATCAAGTTCTGCCTTCTATGGAAAGAAAAAAGTATATTCATTATGCACTGACTTGCTGATAATTTTCAAGAACTTATTGAAATATTTTAGTTCTTCAGTGTAATAAGATAAGATATATCCAGGCTTAAATTTTTACTCCTGATTATCTTGGATAATATTTTTAATCTATCAGTCTACTTGTGGTTATAAAATAAGTATAGACATACCTAACTCATACATTTGGGGTAGAGATTAAGTGAAAAAAATATAAGTGATAGGAAACTCATCCTCATCACTAATATGTTAGATTCCTGCATACACCCTCCCTTTCCCCAGTAGTATGTTTCAGAAGAAAGTGTAGTATTGTTTGTAATTCCCTTTAAGATAACTCAGGTGATTCGGTAGCCTTAGAGGATGGGAATGAGTCATCTCAGGTGCAGAGTTGGGCATATTCTGGCCTGTGTATTTTATTTACATGAACAAAAGGTTGTATAGTGGGTAAAATGTATCCCCTAATTCCATGTTATTCTACAGCCCCATGCTCTCACATCATACAATCTCATTTCTCCTCCTCAGTGATCTTCAGGGGAGCTGTCTTCTCCATGCCCATTTGACCTACATGACTGTATTACTGCAAAATTGTGGGAACATACCAGAGTGATGTCTCTGCTGTACTGACATGCTAAAAGGCAGAAAGTTGTTGTGTGACTCCATCTTTGCTCTTTCCTGTCAATCCACTAGGTTTCAATGTCCTCATTATTGGGAAAAAATGAATGTATAATTGGGAGAGTAGTGGCATAGTTACATTATGTTCATTACCTTAATGGAAAAATAGGCAGAAAGTAAATATGACTTCTTAAAAAGGCTGAATGTGGAGAATTAATAATGACACATTAGTAATAGCAACTTATAAAGTGCACTATCATTTACTTAATATCTACATTCCTCAATATTTCATAACCTGTTTGGGAGTAGGATTTGTGTCTGTTTTATTCATGATTTCAATGCACTACATGGGATATGCAGGCTCAAAATGAACATTTACGAAATAAATAACTGGGCTTACAGATACTCCTGATACAGGAGAAAAATATGTGCAACTAGTAAAACAACATGTTACTAGTTAATTTAGGATAATAGATGTTTTGATCTTTTTACCAAATTGAAAGTATATTTCTTTTAATATTTTTCAAGATGATGATGAAATAAATACAGGATGAAACCTAAAATCTAATTTAGCTCTAAATACTAGGTTGAGAAATTTTGGAGAACAGGGTTCTCTCTCTGTCACCAATAAAATCTGTTGGTAATCACTCATAGGAGTGATTATAGAGGAAAAATGGCTGCTGGACCACTCCCGTGCCCTTCAGTACACGTGATATGAAATCCACCTCACAATGCTTAGGACATACTTCCCCCAAAATTGTTTTCATCATAAAGTTATAATTTGTTTCTTACATCAACATGTTCAAATTCTCAGTCATGCTGTTTCTTACCATTAAGGCTATGCTGATGAAATCTGCCTGTTATTTTACGTGGCAAGCGATAAAATCAGCACGCTTAGATTGTTGTTAAACCATTTTAAAAGTTGGGGAGTGTCAGGGAGAACTCTTTTATTTCAGTCTCATTTCGTATATTTGAGCTCAGGAATTTCTCAAATGTTACTACAATGATCTCCAAAAAATGGAAAAAGTATTGATATAAGCCTTGCTTCAAACCATCAAGTTCTGACCTTGTAAAAATTGTTGATTTTTTAAAATTATGTTCCAGTTTACAAAGACTTAATATTCTTCTTTTAAAAAATAGCTAACAAATATGGGCCTCCCTGGTGGCACAGCAGTTAAGTGCTGCACCGTGGAGCTGTCAGCAGCGGCAATGCGAGTTCAACGCCTGGCCTGGGAGATTCCCACATGGCGCGGCAGACCTCTCCTGCCGCATCCGCTGCTCCCCTCAGCAGTGTATTTCTGTCGATCTGTCTGTTCTGCTCCCCACTCTGTCTCTGGTGAACCCTCTTGCTGTCTCAAGCCTCTGGCCTGTACCCCAGCTTATATGCATAAATAAATAAATCTTAAAAAAAAATAACTAACAAATATATTAAAAAAACATTAAAATTTATTAAGATAAGTAATGTGTGATTTTTCAAGATTGAGTTTTAAAAAATATTATAATCAAAAAGACATCTTTTCTACAGGTATCTTGGCCTCAATAAATCATTTTTTTGTAAGTTATTCATGTCAGTGTATTAAAAATCAAAGGTTTATAAAATTTTTACAGCTAATAGTCATTTATTTTCAATATATACAATTGAAAAGAGTAAGACCATCTGAAAATATGAAATTATTCAAAGTGATTGAAAATTACTTTGAATAATTAAAGTTAATTTTCAAACTAAAATGTCTCTGATTTAGAAGAAAAATAAATGATGTTGATTTGGGCTATGTTAAATAATTACATATTAACTTCAGTATTATAGGATTACAGAGTGAAGTTATTTTTAAAAACCTTTATATAAATAAAATGTGTGTACGTTTGATTTAATGTATTAAATGATTACAATCAATCTACTTAATCATTTAATCAATCTGTTAAATGATTGATCTGTGAGTTATGATAAGAGTTTGGTTTTGAGATTATTATATTCTTACATTTGTAAATTTGGCGTGTGTTTTACTTTATTTTGCTTTAATTGTGTACACTCATTCTTGTAGGGAGAAAGTTTGTGGTAATTAACAAAATTCTCCTCCATTATTTAGATGGGGAGGCATTTATTTTTTTCTTTTTTCTTTTCTTTTATTTTTAATAATTGTTTAATTTATATATTTTTTACATAACTGTTCTCTCTCTCTCTTTTTTTTTTTTTCACAACATCTGCTTTCTTTTCTCAGGTGTATTCCCTGTAGAATTTTCACCACCAATTCACCCGTGCACCATCACCATAGTTCCTTGTACTCTTTCCACCCTCGTTTTGATCCCTCTCCTTCCCCCTCCCCTGCAGAATGTCTCTGAATTATGATTGCCTGTTGATTTTTGTTTTGCTTTGTTGTGTTTTTTATTGTTGTTGTTTTTTAGGGTTGGTATTTAAAAAATAAAAGTGATAAAGTATTCTTAAGTTTACACAGTAAGAGAAACATGGCATAACTAAATAGACTGGTGTGGGAAATATGTGATAATAGGCAGGATAAAAATCATTTTAACTTTCTACTTTAAGTTAGAAGAAGTATTGTGGAGGAATTCAATTATAAGTTATTACAAGAATATTTTAGATGTTAATAAGCACATTTATATTATATGCTTCTTTACTGTATTCAGACTTGTAAAAATTTGTGGAAAGAAAAAAATATATTTAATTACTTTTTTTAAAAAACTGGGTCACTATGGAATAAGAAATTTCTACTGACAGACTACAAAATGTCTTTTGCTTAGCCAAAAACAATATAAAACAAAAATTTGTAAAGTCTATTTTTTTTTAATGGGACTTCTTCTTATGAAAGTATTTTCAGAAAATTTGTTCAATCAGTACTATTTCCTTGCTACAAAATAATATTTTTCCATGATACTATAGAGAACAAGAGATACTACAAATTAATAACTGAAATTTATTTATAGAACTTCTATTGCTATTACATTAAAATGGAATCTGAGAGTGCAACTTATGTTTTTTTATCACATTGATTGGATGGTTTGGGACATAACTTTTCAAATTTGAAATTGCATGATTTGATGTGTGTGTGTGCACGTGTGTGTGTATAAAACAGATATTCTTTATACAGATATGCACATGAGTTACAGTACTTGACAATAAAGAATTAAAATAATGTTAAAAAATTATACGTGTACAGTGAGAAAATAGATGAGATATACTTTGTCAATCATGAAATAAGTTACTAAATACCACATTAATATTCACTGGCATTAATTAATGTCTTTCATGTCTAGAACTTTAATACGAACCATGGAATCATTACTCAATATTCATTTGAATAAAACATAAACATATATGCCCTTTCATTTAAAAAAATATCATGACTTATAGTAACTAATTTCTAAACTTTATTGCCCTCTGTGAATTTCATATATTTAAATAAAAATAGTAAGGTTTCATTTCAACTAAGAAGAGATGGAGTTATAGTTGGTGGGGTTGATTATAAGAAACTGTATTTTTTAAGTTCAATGCTGTCTCCTATTTCTAGCCTTCCTTTATCCACCAAAATAAGATATAATGTTTAGGTTGCTCTATGATCTAAATAAAGACTTGGTAGAGCACAATGAAATTCATGTTATCAAAGCTCAGAGGTCTTCACTCTCCCATAGACAGGAAAGATGAGTTAAGCATCTGTGACAGGGTTCCTTACTGATTCACAGCGACCAGAGGAAATAATGGCACCCAACAGACTTGGATTTAATATTGTTAGTCAGTAGTTAACACTGGAATTTAATATGTTTTCACACAGATCTTTATTTTTTGTGCTGGGTTTCTATAGGAGAAACTGAAAAATGAGGATATTTGACCTGTTGTAGAAAGATGGGGTGAATTTCCATCCCAAAGATCCATATTATTTTAAGTACTAGAGATAATCAAGTCTGTGGATGACCACAGAATAAAGTCCAACACACAACACAGACATAAGCATACTGCACTTTTACCTTAACATATAAGCTATTTTACAACAAATAAACTATCTAACAGTGTAGGCTCACCGTTAGAAATTTAAATAAAGCATCTTTTCAATAAGCAGTAAATTCTTTCTGTAAAGGGCTAGATAGTAAATATTACAGGCTCTGTGGGTCAAAAAGTCTCTATGGCAACTAATCCACCCTGCAGTTGCAGTGCAGAAACAACCACAGCCAGTACCTGAACAGATGGATGGAGCTGTGTTCTCATTAAACTAGACAAAAACAGGTAGCAAGATGGACTCGGCCAATGGCACAGGGTTTACCTGCTCCCAGCTTGATCATATAAAATTCACTGCTCAAATTCCATCCTTTTCAATATGTCTCATTTTCCAAGTGATATTTTTTTCCATTGTTAAAAAGTTTCCTTTATATACTTTCAAGCAGGTTTTATGCATGTAGATATGTAGAATTTCTTTACACAAACAGGTCCACACTGGATGTTATATTTTCACTTGATTTTTTCAGTTACTATTGGAGATGTTGACACAATTATATATTAACCTTTATTTTCCCTTTCAACTAATGCTTACTATGTTATCATATATATACATGCTCTATATGGTGTGCTAAATTACCCCTTGCTGATAAAACTTTATATTGCTTTATTTTTGATATTTCAATTGATGCTAACTATGTATACTCTCTTTTATAGTCTCTACACCTTATCAAGTACTAATGCTACCTGACAAATCACTCCAATACTTGGTGGCTTAAAAAGAACAGCAATTGTTTTACTATCTCATGATTTTTATGGGTCAGGAACTGAGAAAGACTTTGGCAGGCAGTTCTAGCTCAAGTCTCTGATGCAGTTGCAGTGGATAGTGACGAGTTAAAACAGAAGGGTTATGGAACAGTTGGGGACTAGCAGGGCAACTCTCATTCATATCTTCTCTGGTTACCCACATGGACACTCAACATGGGCTAGTTTGATTTCCTTATAACATGGTGCCTCACTGCAGTTGCAGAGTTCACGTGACAGCTAACAGCTCTAAAAGCTAGGATTCTAGCAAGTACATGTTATAACACTTTTCTTATCTATCCTGAAAATTCACATAATGTTACTTCTACTATTCGCTCAGGGTCACAAAAAACTGCTTGGTCTGAAGCATTTGCTTTATGAGGTTTGTCTTTTAATGGCCAGATTTGCAATAGTGCTTTTTGGAGTTACTACTGAGACTGTAGAAGGAACTTTTTTTTTTAAATCTTTTTGAACCGTGACAACCATGAATATGATAAACCTCTTCATTTATTGAGTGCCTCAAAAAATGATATGATACTCTTTGAAACGGTCATACACATATTTTGTAGATTTATATTTAACTAGGATTGACTATGCTGATAAATTATATTTTAAATGCCATTTCTCGTATCCATTTCCAGAAATTTTGTGTTAGTTCAAGCACATTATTTTACTTTGAATAAGTGACCCATGCATGAGACAAACAGCATATTTTTTTGAGGGATTGAAAAATATTTAATGGCTAATGTGAAAAATACTAGGGAATGTAGGTACCTACCCAGTGAGCTCAATATTAGCATTATGATGCTACAATTTTAAATACCAGGGGTAAAAATAAAATACACTATTCTGTTGAAAAGCACAACATTTTGACCTCGCCTTTTTCTAGACCCTAATCAGTACTTTTTAAACTACAGTAAAGATCATATCCTGAAATTGATGGATATAAACTTTCATGTGTCTGTTTAAAAGGACACCATTTATAGAATCTGCATTGCACCGTGGTGCCAGTTGCTTATGAGCGCTGACAGATCTTGGCAGGGAATAATTACAGATGCTGGTCTCAACATACTGTGAATTCACACACTCTGGAGCTGCTATTCCTTCTCCTCTAGAAGTCTCTCAAGGGCAAGCATTTAAAAAAAGCAGGTCTGATTCTCCTGTATTTACAAATGTAAAGCTTAGATTACATTTGTGAGTAATTTTCATTCTATAGAGCTGTGATGCCAATCAATTCAGCCTCAAAACATATTTGAAAACTCTGTGCTGATGAATTGTTACAGTCTATATTTTCATTGTTTGCTCCAGAGGTAATATGAAGCCAAGCTATGTACTTCTATATATTTGCACATTGTCTAAGCACAGCCCCTACAAATTACGAAAATCAAGCAATTATTTCCGATCATGAAATTTGAGAAATAACAAAGGAAGTTATGTACGGAGGTTTGATATCTTTTTGCATGATACTATCACTGTCAGTTTTCAAGGGCTTCAACTACTTGTTTGACCTAAGATTTTTAAAACTTGTGAAACTATTTCTACTCAGACATTCTTATTTTTTCTTCAAATGAAAATACTCCTTTGACATGGGTGATTGCATCAGCAGATAGAGACAATTGGCATAGATAGACTAAACTGTGTCAAAATAAAATCATTCCAATCTAGGATGCCAATCAACCTTAGAATGTCCTTGGATTAACATGAGGAAAATGTGCTGTTCCAAATTGCCAAAGGATATTAAGATGGAACAAGAGCTATCAAATTGAGGCCAGGATCATTTTTTCATACTCTGATTACCTGACTTAAATGTTTAAAATTCAGGACTCATTTAATGAATGAACAGGATTCAAGAAAGCTTTCTGTAGAAGATAAACACATGCAATTTGCAGCGACATGGATGGAATTAGAGGGAATCATACTCAGTGAAATAAGCCAGAAAGAAAAAGAAAAATACCGAATGGTTTCACTTATAACAGGACTATAGGAAACCAAATAGGAGAGAGACACTCAGCGGGGCGGCGAGGCGGAGGGGGGGGGGGTAAGATAATGGCACAAAATGGAATAGAAAAGAACACAAGGGACCATGGAGATGGATCATGGGTGAATTGGTGGTGGGCTACCCAAGGGGAATACAAAATGTAAAAGACATAAATAACAATAATAAAAAAAAGAAAGCTTTTTGTAAATAATATACCTTTAAATAATTCCTACTTTTTATTTGCATGTATTTTGAAATAAATGAAAAAGGTTAACTCTGGATATAATAAAATTAAACAAACAAAATGCAAAAAGGATATTTATTTAATGAGCTTTAACTCAAAAATAGTGCATTTTCATAATAATAGCTTTGGTGGTAACCATCTGCTTTTTAAAATATGTAACAAGATAACACTGAAAGTGAAGCATCTCTCCTATTGAAGATAGGGAACTCTCATATCTTTTGATCTCATGTTAGAGATAGTATTCTTTAAAACCTTAGGGATTTGGTCAATTTTTTTAGCAATCCCAAGGCATTTTAGCACTTCAAATTTACATATAGTCACACAATGTAACATGATGGAAAGAGCAAGGGCTTAGGAATCAACAAGACAATTTCAAGTCCTATCTTGGCCTTAACCTTGGACTATTTACTTTCCTAAACTTTCGCTGTTTTGCCTTTAAAGTGGAACGATACCTCTCTTAGGGGGTTTCTTTCATGTTTTAAAAATACGTTGTACATAAAACACCATGAATAGAAGTTGCAGCATCACAAATGCTAACTACATTTACAATTATCTATATGTGTATGCATATGTATTCTACGTCAACAATTTATTCTGAAGGCAACATAAGTTTCTGGGACTTCTTATACTCTTTCAAGTGTCAGTGCTTTCCTTCTTGTGAGGGAAAAACATGCATTTTTAAAATAACATTTATTTTCATCTTTCTTTTATTAGTCAATTTTATTGAGTGCCTACTCAAAATTCAAACATTGAGTTAGGTACTGAGGAAGCCACAGGAATGAATCCATCTCAGAATCTATCCCGCCAGAGCTTACAGTTAGAGAAATAGGTAAAGATATAACCATCATACCAAAGGTGAGATGAAAAGCCTAAATATTGCCCAGCACACAGCATGCCTTGGACATTCAGAGCAGAGAGAGGGCTAATGCCATTTAGAGCAGGGTTGGGTGGTACGTGGGTAGATGAATGAAGGCATTTGTGGATGATCTTGAAGCAGAACTAAGATTTGAGCCTACCTCATCAGAGAAAGGTAGGTTTCAGCATGAGTAAAACAAATAGGGACTACTAATAATATGTTCAATTTGCCTGGATATTACACTGCAAGGAAAAAAATCGAAAGGTTGGAAAAGGAGGCTGGACTCATAAAAATTTTTGACCATAGGATAAGAAATGCTGACTTCTCTTTAGATTAACTAATTATAGGACTGCTTTTTGTTTTTTTGGACTCTTCTCTACAAACTCAAAATAACTCAGACTCTGTCCTCACTGCTGGAATGTCAACACCAGCTTCGGCTGCTTTCCTTTGAGTCTCCTTTGTATTGTCGCTCCACCTTCTCTCTGTTTCAGCTCACAGGCTAACTCTGCAGCTACAGAATCGAGGTTAGAGATAAATAGCAACTGGCTCTGTTGGTCTGTGAATGAGTCAGGGCCAGTTTGTCTTTTTCTTGCCAACAGCTCACAAATGCCATGTTAATGGAACCCACTGGCCCATAGAAAGGTAGAAGGATGGAGATTCTAAAAGGTGTCCAGGAACATGCTGTTCTCAGCTCAGGGAAAGGTGGGAGAATGTGTGGCTGGAGAAATGAAAAGAAAATCCATTTGGTAGGGTTAACCTCAATGCTTTTGTTTGGCTCCCCAGATGTGCATGATGTGAAATTTTGCATTTCAAATGCCTCTAGTCAGACTTTAGGTTAAAGCAAAAAGACATTTTTTTTTTTACCAGAAACAATAGTGGCATGCAAAAATTAGCTCTTGCATATGGACATATAACAGTTAATAAATGTTATTCTATGCATATGAAAACTCAGGTCACAGACAGAGAAAACTCAGGGTACACAACACCCTCACCTACTTAAAGGAGCTCAGCCTGTTGGCTCACTAAAATCACTGTGAGGCTTCCAGACTCAGTGATGCTGGGGTCTCACACCAAAACTTGCTCAGTGAATTTTATCCCCAAACATCATTGGAAAGTCCAGCCACATTTGAGAGCCATTCAAACATTCCAAAGCCTCTTGTTTCCCTATCCAGAAAATGCAGAGTTCAAGGCATTTGCTGGGAGATGGGCTCACACTGCTTTAAAATAAAAGACTTGGATTGGAACAGCTCTCCAGAACCATAGTGTTCTTTCTCCAGAGTTAGTTGTTTCCTCATACATCATGAAGTTTGAGCATGCATTATGTGTTTGTTTCTAACATTAAATTATTAATTGAAGCAGTTAGTCAACACACTTTTATGTGTCTTCCCCAACTCTAGTGGCAGGAAATAGAGCAAAAACCAAAATCCTTGCATTCAATGAACAGTTGAAGGAAAGGCATAAATGACAGAGACAATAAACATCAATAAGACAATTAGGAAATAACTCCAGAGTGATTTGCAGTAAAGGGTGGTGGACTTGAACAGCTTTTGTGCAGCCATTATGCTAGATGCTTGATGCTTGCTAGACATTAAGGACACAGAAATTCAAAATAACTCCCAATGGCAAATGCCTGGGCTTCAAGACTGAATATAAACCGCCAAGAAATGAATATGGAAAGGAATTTCAAGCTGAAGGTTCAGTTTGTGCAAAGGAGTAAATTTATAAGAGAAAACAGTCACTTCAGAGGGTTCCAAGTCAGTTCATCGAGCTGGAACAAATGATAAAGGAGATTAGGAAAACAGATTTTAATCAGACAGTGAAGGGCAATATACGCCTTGCAAGTGGATTGGTTGCTTTCTTTCTACAGAAGTGTTCCTCAAACTGTATTACATATCATGTTCTTACCTGGAGAGTTTATAAAACTCCTAGCACATCTGCAGTATTTTTGATCTAATAATTTTCATGGTGATGGTTTGCACTGCTTTGAGAAATACTGCTCTGGATGATGGCAAGGCATCAAATAAATTTAATGTGGGAAAAACATAAGTAGTTTTTCATGTTGTAACAATTAACATTGGAAAAAGAATACACTGTGGGCAGGATGATATATCTGGTAGGGAAGTTATGACAGTACTGTAAGAGGGAGAGAATGAGGACCTTTACTAGAGCAGTGATGACAAGGAGTAAAAATTAGGAAATGAGTATTTAAAATATTTAAGAGGTAGAATTGACAGGTGACAGGTTAAGAGTAGAGTTAATATAAGTAAGGAAGAGGGTGGAATATATAATCACTTGCAGACAATTGATTTGAGTAATTGAATGGAAGGTATTATCAGCAAAAGATTAATTCAGACATGGGTGTGTTCATTTCTATGTAAGGTTCAACAACACCTTACAAGTCAGTTGTACATATAATCTGCATCTCAGGAGAGGATGCCCAAAGACAGTGATTTGAGAACTGTCATTATATGTCTAACATGTAAACTTCATAAAGAAGATCAAGAAGAAATGATGACACAGGGAGAAAGTATGAAAGCAGAGAAGAAAGGATTCCACAAAATTGACCCTCTATTAGGATATATGATCCACAAAGCCTGAGGAAAGTATTTTGAAATCCACAATTTGAAAGCCACTGGTGAATTTAGTGAGAGAAATAAAGGTTATAACCCAGATTTTGTGAACTGATACTGAAAGGGAAAATCAGAGTAACGGCAATAAATACAATATGGTATCTAAGAATAAGGATTTTACACACACACAAACACACACACCCACACATTTTTTTGTTGCCTAATATAAAAATCATTTTTTCTTTGTATACACTTCAGAAATTATGGAACTTGAATGAAATAAATTAGAGAAAAACAAATATAAATTGAAATATGAAGAATGCAGGTACTATGAAGAAAACCTAAATGATAGAGTGGACATAATCTAACAGAACAGTAAATATTTGTATTAAAAATAGGCTCAAAGAAGTGGTCTAATGTATTTCAAAAGAAAGGCAGCAACTCATCTAAATCTTGATTTCAATATTCAGGTCTCCAGTTTTTATTCTTTATAAAATAAAGGCTAAAAATCTTACACAGTATCCTTTGTAGAACCATCAGAAATCCCTAAGCCCTTTGAGGATATAATCCATTATAACCATTTAGAAAAAGAGAAAACAATATGGAGTTACATGCTGCAAATATTTCAGAAGGAAGAAAAATATATATTCACAATCAGAACTTTAATGCCAGAGGTTCTATAAACTTTAGCATGACAAACATTTTCATATCTTAACTCTAGTTATCTATGATATGCTCCAGTAAGTTTTTCTTTTCTATGTGATTTTTCTAATTTCTGTTTGAGGATAGGAACAAATGTAATATTTCTTTATATTTTAATAATGGGTTATATCCTCAAGGGGCTTAGGGATTGCTGTTCAATAAAAATATAATACAAACCATGGCTTTAACTTTAAATTTTCTAGTAGCTATATGAAAAAGGCAAAAACACATTTAACCAACAAAGCTAATTTTAATAATATATTTTATCACAAGATCACATCAACATGCCATCAATGTAAAAGCCACTAATATGATATTTTATATCTTTGCCCTAAAACTTCAAAATCAGATATGCATCTTATGCTTATGGCACATCTGAATGCAGATGATTCACATTTCAAATGTTCGATGGCCCTGTGGCTTATGACTGCCATATTAGATAGAGCACACTTAGCAGATTTCCTGTGCAGACAGTGTCTATTATGTGTAACCCAAGCTGAATATTAAAACTAATGATTTTCACATACTTTAAAATATGTCTTTGTGTTATTTCACTGCAAAATGCTCCAATGTGAGTAGCTGATGTGAAAAGCTAAGTCTTCAATAATTTATCGATTAACCGTTTCTAAAAAAATAACACCTGTATTATACTCTTGCTTGGGGTTTGGTGTGAATGAGACAGCTATGTCTGCTAATGCATTCTAACAAAGAAGATAAAACCTGTGTAAACTATTTGATTTGAACAAAGGAAATTTAAAATGGCACTTACCAAGCTGCTTCCAAAATGGTACATTAGCAATTTAGGCCCAAGCACTCTGAACATTCAGCAAAGAATTGGTCCAAATATTGCAAGAATCAGAATAGCATCGTGAAGATGACAGACTTTGAACTAGACTTCAAAGTATGGGTTGAAGTATGGTTTGGTAGAAAATGGAAAATCTAGATTCAGGGAACAAAACTAATAAAATCATGGAAATGGGAATGAGTATGACATGGAAGAGGAACAGGAAAACAATTAGCTGCCTGGAGAGGTATGTTCATGAAAAAAAAAAAAGATATAAACTATGATTGGGGCTTGGACAAAGTAGGCATTTTCCCTTGCCTTGAATGGAAATCCATTATAATACTGCTCAAAAAAGACTGCGTAGAGGATTATAATGTGGAAATTTTCATGCACTGTTGCCTTGAATAAACCCTTGATGGAAAAATCTAATGCCAAAGGCAATATACTTTATAACAAATAAATATACTTCAGGACTTTTTGAGTACAGCATGAAGCAACTCCACATTTATCCCATCCTTTTTGGGTTTTTAGTATTGCACAAAAGATAACCTAGATACACTAATCTTCAGGAGCATCTACTTTGTAGAACGCGATTTATTACATTGTGCTAAATATAAAGTATCACCAATATTTTCTGAAAAACTGTTCTTAACTTTTAAAAATTTCCTCATCTGAAATTTTATGATAAGGAAATAACCAGGGAGTGCCACACCAGGGGTATACTGCTTATGTAACAACAAACTTGAAACAATGTCCAACATTCACTTGCTGAATACATATATTTGACCCACTAATACTACCTGCTATTTTGACAATGAACAAGATTGCTGGATGACATGAAAAATATTCATGATTTAATCCTTAACTTTTATTGAAATACAGGCACAAAAATTGTACAAATTTCGAGGACACACCTAGATGAATTCTTACAGCTTGAGAACATTTAGCAGCCAGAACTCCTATTAATAAACACCATAAGGCTACCATACCATCAGTAGAAGCCTTTCTTATACCTCCTTCCCTGTTATTTCTAATAATTCAGGTTAGTTTTTCTTCTTTTTCACGTTTTTCTAATTCAAACTATAATGTATTATTTTGTATCCAACGTTTTTCTCAGTATCATATTTGGAAAATTTAATTCATGCATTTGCATGTGGCTTAATTTCTTGATTATCATTAATGGATAGTGTTTCATTACATGAATGTACAAAATTTTATTTGTCTTTTAACTATATGGAAGGACATAACTACTATTCGCATTCGCTACTGTGGATAGTGCTGTTAGGAACTTATTTTCCATATAACATACATGAAGTATCCACATATTTTCACTGGACATAAGAGTAGGAATGAAATTGTTTGGTTATAGGATTGCCAGGTCAGAATAAGTTCCCCTTTTGTAGTCACTGACAGGAGTTTTTAAAAAATGATCCTACCACTATTTACTCTCACCAGCAATGCCCAAGTATCCTTGATATACATTTGGTCTTATCTGATTTGGTATATCCTAGATAAACATTTGATCTTTTCATTTAGGCAACTGTGGTGGGGTTAGAACTAGTATTACATTTTGGATTCATTTTGAATATCCCCTAATGCTTATTGAAATCAATCACCTCTTTATAACTCTATTAACCATGTGACATCATACAGTTGAAATTCTGTTGAAGGCTTTTGCCCATTTTTCTATTACAATGTCTGTTTTTTTACTTATTGGTTTATATATGCTAAGCATGAAACTTTTGTTAGGTATATGTATTGCGATAGCTTTTTTTCACCTCTGGAACTTTTTTCACTTAAATTGTTCTCTTTTACATCACTTATGCAAGACTGTATAAAATCCTCACAAGACTCTTCAGGGCTTTAATGATTGGACAGGAAAATCTGAGAATTATGCATGTTAGTTGAAGTGTAGGAAAAGTCTAACTACTCTAGTTTACAAGGCAAGTCATGCATGGAAAAGTGTTACAGGTGGCCTGGATTACCTTTTACAAGAACAAAAGTTCAGGAAATTTCCTGGGCATAATTTATATTGAAAAATTTAGTATTCATTAGGACTGTATATTTTAGTATTTTTTTCTTAAAAATGCCTTGTCTGGAAGGAAAAGGGCACAAAATGGAATAGAAAAGAACACAAGGGACCATGGAGATGGATCACGGGTGAATTGGTGGTGGGCTACCCAAGGGGAATACAAAATGTAAAAGACATAAATAACAATAAACATATATATTTAAAAAAAATGCCTTGTCTTTTTTTTTTTAAAGATTTATTTTTTATTTATACATACAAGCTGGGGTACAGGCCAGAGGCGTGGGGCGGCGAGAGGGTTCACCAGAGACAGAGCGGGGAGCAGAACAGGCAGATCAGAAATACACTGCTGAGGGGAGCAGCGGGCGAGGCAGGAGAGGTCTGCCGCACCATGTGGGATTCTCCCTGGCCGGGCGTCGA
>PVIJ01022724.1:0-15529 GCA_004024925.1 Scalopus aquaticus
AATAAAAATATATATTAAAAAAAAAAAAAGTCAGGTTGAGAAAAATAAAGTGTAATGTGATACCAAGTCCCAAAAAAAAAAAAAAATGTAGGATACTAAATATAATTCAATCTTATTTATTCAAGGTTGTATTTTTGAATTGTTATCATTACACTGTACTTACCTGGAAATTTTCAAAACAAAATATAAGTAGTAGAGTCTAATGACCTTGTCTGTTGTTTAAAGGACCAACGTTAAATTTTATGGATAATTTATTCAGGTATTTTTTAAAAAATCTGGGTTGAACAGTTCAACTCTGAGTAGATAAAATGAGCAAAAATATCTATTCAAACATTTTAGTACATCTAGTACTTCTATCACATAGCCAAAGTAATAGTAAAAAAAATAAATTTTCTCATGTAGCAAACATATAAAAATCTGCCTTATATTTACTTCGAACACATAAATTTGGTTAATAAAATTGTTATCTTATTTCACTAACATAAGTAAGAAAGATTAAGAGAAAATGATCATTAACAATTTTAATTATAGTCAATTTTAAACCAGATGTAATTATTAAAACTGGGAATGTTTATGCTTACTATGACTTTGATATTAAATTTAAGTTTGTAATAATCTGATTCCTTGCCAATTTTGCACAGTGGTTTTCTTAGAAAATTATACTTATTGATGTCACTTAGACATTTATTTGGGTAGAAAAAGAGGTGTTCAAGTACCAGAAACTCAATCACTAACAATTAAATAAGTGTTTCTTTTTAAATTCAATTCTGACAAAAAGCAATAAACTTTACATAAACTTGTTGGAAGATGCAGCTATTTTGAAGCAGCACCATATCAAGATATATGACATCAAAACTCTCCAAAACTTGGGAATTAGTGATATTCCTTGAACTTAATCAGAAAATTTAAACAATCTGTTAGAGGACAGATTGAGGGGCACTGGAGGACCCCAAACCTTGCATACTTTAAATACGTTCTACCATCTGTTGCATAAAGACAAAAGATACACTTAGTGTATGAGACCTTCAATGAAAAGAAGTTTAATAAAATTAGTGTACAATAGAGAGAAGAAAAGAAATGCTTCCAATGACACACCCAAAGTTACCCATCACCTTGTGGATAAATAAATGCAAACAAACAAAGAAAACAAACCATGGTTGGCCCTAGTTAAGGTCACTGAGGCCTGAAAGCTTTCCACAAGTCTAAGGCACTTTCTGGTGGGGACCCATAGGAGAGGGGCAGAAGGGGCCAGGCAAGTCTGTAAGGAAACTAACAAAATCAAAATATTAGCCAAGATAAAAGCTGCCATTGTCAGCCTTCCCATAGATCTCTCATCCATATCTCTTTCAGATGTCTCTTTCTATGTCCCCTGAGTCCCTGGTGCAAGTCCAAGGCCAAGAAGCGAGCATGGCTTCCTCTTCACAAGTCCCTCTGCTCCATATGCCTCCTCCAAGGCTACTCTCTCTGCCCTCTTTAGCCTCCCCTTGCTGCTTAGCTCCATCTGTCATTGGATGGGGCAGGGACTATGGAACCTCCCTGTCCATGTAGATTATACTGTTAGAAAACAAGTAACCCGAAATTTAAGAAAAAATAGTAGCACCCTGTAGGGCCTCAGGTACAAGCTTGCCAGGTTGTTGCAGACGAGCAAGCAGGTCAGGAAGCCCATGTGTGGGGAGCAAGAACAAGTCTTTATTACAGCAACAGGAGCTACATAGGTCGCAACAGCATTATTTGTTCTGCTGGCCTGACAGAAGCAGCCTGGCCCAGTGGCTCAGATGGCAGCAGCCCCCTGCTAGCCCTGTAGTGCCAAGCATTGGGCCCTCTTGGGCAGCCTCGGGCTCTTTTGACCTGCTGGGTTCCCACAGCCCCTCAGCCCTGGCAACAGCAGCAGTGGTGGCAGCAGCAGCAGTAGCAACAGCAGCAGCTTCCAGCAGTGGCAGCCCCATGCCAAGTGAGTGGCCTTGAGGGGTTCCCCTGGGGGAGCCTATTATCTTTTATATGATTTATATTCAAAGCTGTCACAGGGCCATGCTTAAGCCTAGTTTATGGAAATATGGGTTTGTGCATGAGAACTGTAGATCAAGATTGCATATTATTTAATGTTTTGCCCACATGTACTACATCTCAAGGCTACATGTTATCTGCTAGGCCACCTGTGCTGCAAGGTCAGTCTGAGAAACTCAGAAAACTCTTTTCCCGTGAGCCCTACACACCCACAGGAGATAAAATACCTTAACAGCCGCTGACATGGTATCATAGGGAACTAGACAGTGAGTAAAAAAAAGGTTAAATAACATTTTTTAAGTTGTTAACTACTAAGTGTGAGAGTTTGAAGCAGCTAGGGGCTGAAATAAATAAGATATGCAGCCTATTTAGAATTTTCCTCCAGAATCTCACCAAGAGTTCACAGGAAAGAGTGGCAAGAATGTTTGTGGTATCTCCTTCCTGGTGTGGAAGGAGGATTGCAGTAGCCATTATAGAAAACCTGCCCTGATTCGTTTTCATATCTCCCCTATGAAGCAAAAATCTTAAATTGTAGGGATAAGAGCAACAAACATTTATTTCAGTCACTCATAGAAATCTGCAATCTCTATTGTAGGTTGGAGGATACAGAAATATAAAAGTTCTGCCCTTTGGGGCAGAGAGAGAAATATGTGTTGGGCCAAAAACAACAGAGAGGAAATAGGAGCTCTTCTAAAGGTTCTACCCCACGAGCTAAGCAGAGACCTTTCCTAAAGTGGATGCTAATCAGAACATAAGAAAACATTGCACCTCCATCATCATGACTATATCAAGTGTTAAATAAAAATAATAGTGACATCTTGCCTTTCAGCTTGGAAATGTAATGAGTTGGAATCAGTTTCTCTACAACAATAAAAAACTGCTGTCAAGGAAAAAGTTTGCCAGACAATTTGAAACAGCAAGGAAAACTTTATTCAAAACTATTGTATTGGCAAGATATTCAAATCCACTGAAACAAAGGGAAGGACAATTTTTAAGTGTTGGGGTGAACTAGTGGGAAAGTAATGGAGGACATTAAAGGGAAGATTGGTCAATATAATTAAACTATCTATATTTGCTAATTGCTGAAGTGAGGTTGTTACCCACCCAAGAGATTCAGAGAGAAGGGCACTGTGTGCTTCTATAATTTCATTTAAAGGCATAACACTCAGATCTTTAAGAAAGACATTCCTTTCTTAGGTTGTAGAACTGGCTAGATAAGATTTAACTCTCAAAGAATCACAGAATAAGTTTATTGTTGCAAGTTTTCTTATGAAGCACAGTATTATTTTTCTAAACTTGATTCAGATTACTAAAATGTCTTTATTATAAACCAAGCAGTAGTCACAAAAAATGTTAACAGTATAAATAACAAAAAGAGATAAATTGAATCATAAAAGATTCCAATTTTACCTATAGGAAGTGAAATAAAGAAAATTAGAAAAGTAAAAAACAGCTAACAAGATGGTATGTTTTAGTTCAACTCTATTAATGATTGCTTTATTGTAAATGATCTAAATACACAATTAAAAATCAAAAAATGTCAAATAGGTATATAAAAAGCAAAATTAAATGATTTGCTACATACAGGAAGCTGACTTTAGTTAAAAAGTCATGAGAGGGTTATAAGTGAAAAGATGCAAGTCATGCAAAAACTAATCTAAAGAAAGCTGGAGTGCAAATTAAATATATAATCAGTATAATCTGCCCAAGAAATATTATCATGCTTCTAAAACATATACTATAGTGTAAGCTAACATTACCTCAATAAAAATAATACAACTGAATAAAGAAATATTATTAGAGAAAAGGAGGAAAATAATATAATGATAAAGATGCCAAATATCGAAGGAGAGAGAGGACCTAAATTGTTCTACCATACACTTTGACCTAATGGATATTTATAGAATTCTCAATCCATCATTAGCATAATACACATTCTTTTCAAGTATATATATAATATTCACCATGTTTGCTTATATTTTGGCCCGTGAAACAAACCCTAACACATGTAAAAGAAGAAATAGAATAAAAAGTGTGTTCTTACACTAGTGTAGTATACAATGTATATACACTACCATGTAGTATGTTCTCAATCTACAAATCAATATCAGAAAGATAGTTAAAACATCCCCAAGTTTTTGAAAACTAACACTTTTCTAAATAATATGAGATAACGAATTGTGGTGGTAGTGGGTGTAGCATGGTAATACACCTAAAGGGTATGATTCTATAACTGTAAATCATATTCAGTATTGCAAATCAACATTATCTCAATAAAAAAATAAAAAGATAATATTAGTCTAGGGGGAAATATAGGGAAATTGTAAAGAATATTTTGAACTAAATAACAAAGAAAATGTGACATGTCAAATATTGTGAAGTTCTACTCAAGCAGTTCTTTGAGAAGAAATTATAACATTAAAATCATGCATTAGGAAAAAAAAATCTAAAAAGACTATTAGACTTAATAGTCCAAGTACCTCTTGAAACTAGAAAACTGTAAACAAAACAGTAACTCCAATCACTGGAATAATCTTATTTTATTTACTATTTTGGTAAATTCCAACTCTAAACCTATACCAGACTGTTAAAGTATGTTACGGGTCCAATTATGACTGAGGCAGAATTCAATGCAATCAGCAAAGTGGTGATTTATTGCTAGCTCGAGCTAGGGTCCCAAGTAGCCCGGTGTACCGACACGGCGGTCCGTAGGCAAAAATGGAGACCCCGAGTATAGAATTGGGTCAGCTTATAAAGGCAATGGAATTCAGCAAGTCATAGTGAACTTGGCAAGACATCAAGGATGAGGGGGTCGTGGAGCAGATGGTCTGTGCTGTTATCTTTACGAGTTCCTGGAATCCTCGCCCTAGGCAGGGGGAGTTTCATCTCAAGGTTGCTGGCCTTGAGACTTTTACGGCTACTGGCAGCCTGGCGCCTTGCTGCTGCTAATGTTGGTTTTAACCTTTGTCAGTGGCCAAACATTCTGAACAGTTTTTAGCATTCTTACTTTTACAAGACCAGTCACCTTTAACCCCAACACACACACACACACACACACACACACACACACACACACACACACACACCCCTGTACTTATTTCTGATTAGAGACTGCAAGGTATGAAATATTATTTTAAAGTAATGGATAGTTTCATAACTACCATCAATTTTAGTGTGTGGAGGGGAGATTATTAGGTAATAAATTTATTTTTAAATGTCCTGCTACATTCTTGTATTTCTAATGGATGTTAAAACTCATGCCTAAAAAAGGTAGTATATCTTTAAGATGTTTCTCTATGTTTTTCTTCTTCCCCAATACATTCTTCACTGAGTATTGATATTTTTGTTTTTTCAATAGATGTTTTTCTGTGTTTCTCAATAACTCCCATATCTCCCAACAGTTTTTTTAATGGTATTAGCAATTTCTTACCTAAATTCAGTTAATAGTGTTACCAGCTATTACTAGATTCATGAATGCAGCTTCAAATAACATCTTTCTGAAGCTTGAGATATAAAAGCTTCCCAACATAAAAGGTTTGGTGTACTTCGCATGCTTATACACGTATTTAGTGACAATCAAAATGTCACTTAATTTCAGAATTTAAAGTTATCATAGAATGTGTCCATATAAGTTTAGTATTGTAGTATATGATTTCTAATAAAGCTCCATGATAAAATTGTAAATTTCTCTAATGTTAATGGAGGAAAGCAAGTTTGAGTTTAAAAATATGGAGCTTTCCTTTCATCCTCTTCATATTCATGACGATTTTACTTTTTGTCCTTGCATTTTTCAAGCAGCCTCCTCTGATCTACATTTAGAAAAGCAGCTGGCAAATATTTTGTGTCAATAGCCCCATGATGTGTCTTTGGGGTTTATGGAGGAAAAATAATTTTTTGAAAACTACTCTTTATGTTTATTTACCAGGTGGCAGTTGAACTGCTTAACAAATCAAAATGTTTAGAGAGAAAGCAAATTAAGATTTGGGGGTGGACAGTTTCCCAAGGACTAATGATGACAGTCACATCAACATTCAGACATATTCATAGATTTAATATGTTGTTTGTAGCTGTCATTCTGTAAAGGTTTGCATGCTGGGAAATCATGAGCCCCATACTAAAACATGCACATTTTCTAAGATCCAGGCAAAGTTCTGGATAGTGTCAAGTTCATCATTCTGCCATCTGTTTAACATGGATCTATCACTAGTTACTGGCTTGGAGTAAGTAATCTTTAAAAATCTCTATTCAATGTGAATAGTGATCTGTGAAGTTTTATGCTTGGAGCCACTGTAGGACATCTATAACTCATCCAGCACTGAGTTTAATACAAATTCAGAGCAAAAAGAAAAACAAAATATTTATATCCAGCTGTGGCCCAAATTGTAGCTCATTGCTTTTAACTTGTCCTTCTATGAATGCAAGTTTTGCAAAAAAACAGCTGCATGGGTAATGTTGCACTTTCTTATTAACTATGTTCAATTAAAAGCTTCTAAAGAAGAGGTTTTAATCTTAAAGGGATGCTTGACTACAGAGCTGAGGTTAATTTACTTAAATTGCAAATCATGCTTATAGTATTGGATCCCTAATAGCCTGATAATAAGATCTAAATTATTGCTGAAGCTCCCAGAGGGTAGCATTTCTAATGGTCCAAAAAGTTATGAAGTTCTAGGAAATGTAATAATTGTACGTGTGTATTTTTTTTCTTTTTCACATTTTGCTTTATATTATACATTCATAAAACAACAGACTTTCACTTTTCATAAAACCTATTATATAAGTCTTTCTAAATTTATGTAGGATTATATCTTTCCTATACATGTTATATTTATGTGCTCATATTATCTCTGAGAAAGTGAACTTATATTTGTTTCTAGACTAGACTAAACAATATTAAAAACCAAAGCAAAAATATTGACCATAAAGGAATTACTAGTTTGATGATAAACCTTAGTGAGACATACAGCTCTGTATGTCAGAGAGTAAAAGGCATGGATTAGTTTATTTCTGAGAAGAGACATCATTAGGCAGAATTTAAATATAAAAGGACAAAACTTAAGGAGGATAAGTTTGAAGTTTAAAAAAATCAAATAATTGTTTAAGTGAATTCTAGTAAAATAAAAAGAAGGCATAATTTAGAAACTTTAAAAGGAAGCATGGTAATACCTGAAAAGGGTGATCCTATACCTTTAAATCATAGGCCATGTTGTAAATCGTTACCTCAATAAAAAATTAAAGTAAGAAAAAAAAAAAACCTAAAATTTATTTTAAAAAGTGCATTTAAAAAAAAGGAAAAGAAGTGGGGAGAAATAAATTTAATAACTCCCGATTTACTTAAATTCTAGAAAAACTTTGGTAGCCTTATGTATCATAGATATGTTTTGCACAGCTTTTGGAAAGAGAGGACTGTCCACTTGAGGGCTTAATATTTCAAGTTTGTTACCTCAGAGAAGACCTTTGCAATGATTACATGTTGCCTGCTCCATTGCTTGATCTACGAGTTGTTCATTAAGCTGCCCAGGAGAATTCAATTTACCATGTATACATATGGAGTATATTCCTATGTTAGTTAAGATTATTTTTGTTATAGGTTGAAACTTCTACAATGTATGTTTTCACATCATACCCCTAAAGCAGATGTGACATAGAAAATCAGAGAATTTTCTATGAGAAATTTTCTTAAGAAAATCAGAGAATCAGGAAGCGTAAAAGATCCCTATCATTCCTATCATAATACATTGTGAACCCTAAAGAAATAAGAATTTAACAAACCAAATATCATACTTGTTCCTAAATTATCATTAACCATCAATCTAAATATGTCCTATTTTATATCACTGAATTTCTCACACTTACAATTGTCACATCTTCAGACAGTTGAAACTATATAATGACTTATGGCAAGAATAAGGCGGCAAGAGGACTAGCCAATACTTTGTATTCAACCCTCTATATTTTTCAAATTTTAATTTTGGGTTACATTTTCCACTTATCTTCCACCAAATCATTCATGCCAATGCTCTTCCTTCTCACCTATTCCCTCTGGTAACCACTAAATTCTTTCTTATTTCAAGATTTATCCCTATGGCATTTTGCCTGGGTATGCTGTTTGGTTGTTTATATATACCACAGATGAATTCAACCATCCAGTATCTGTGTTTTAATTTGTGACTTATTTTACTTAACATAATCACCTCAAGGGTCATCCATTTTGTCCCCCAAACCACTATTTCCCTTTTTCTCAGCTGTGTAATGTTTCATTGAATATATTTTCTTCAGTTTCTTTATTCATCTCTTCAAGGGCACTTAGGTTGGTTCCATGACTTGGCAATTGTGGACATCACTGCTATGTAAATAAGCATATATAAATCTTTTCATATTAGAGTTTTCATATTTTTAGGATAAATGCCTAATAGGGGTATTGCTGTATCACTTTATTTCTAATGTCCATGTTGATATAGCATCCTTCTATCTAAAGAGCTCCTGGATATTTGGTGTGTGACCATCCCCAAGGTAAAGTGTTATCCACCACTGAGCGAGAGTGCCAGTAAAGCTGCAACTGGGAGTGATTCAGCACATTATATGGGCCAAACTCCTTTTCTCAAACACATTAGAAGGAAGTGAGTTTAGAAAAGAAGCTGGCATATGGATTACAATGATGTAACCACTTATTAGCAGATGGGGGATGATTTCATTATTCTAAGATTCCCTATTCTGTGTTGACACGTAGTAAAATGAAGGAAAAAAAATCAAACAGCTTCTATTATCGCATTTAGAATGTTTCCAAACAGAACTCAATTCAAGCGAAGGGCATCACAATTTATTAAATCCACCACATGTGGGCTACCTTAGCAAAGTCACATTTGAACTGTAAGTAGTATTTTCACTAAGGGGGAGGTGGAGGCATAAGACAAAAGAGAATTGGGAGTAAGAGTAATAAGAAGAGGGGAAAATACTTTAAATTTCAAGATTCAGGTGACAACTAAAGATGAGAAGATTTGGGGTCATGTTCTATATGCAATAATCCATCTGTTGGATGATTTTGTTTTAGTCACTTAAAGACTGGAATGTTTATGAACCCACAGCCTTCCCCAAATGCCCCATCTGCAGTGATACCCGGCAGTTCGCCAAGGGCATTCAAAATGAGAGGGCCTCTTAAGAACATATTTATATTCCAAAGTAACATGCAGAAAAACATGTCACTCAAATGCTGACTCGTAAACATATATATAAGCAGTAACAGTTGAGATGAGAAAAAAAAAAAAACTTTACTGTTTGAGTTCAGAGCAAGTAAATCAGAAAAATTATCCCTCTTGAGATTTATGGCAAATAAAAAGAAAATCCCCAGTATCATTAGTTATCAAGTATAAAAGCAGAAAATAACAAATTAGGATGAAATGTAAGAGTGCAAGGGAATGTCTAACATAATCAATATAAGAGACTTAGTCAAGAACAAATAAACTGATTTTTCTAATGCTACAAACAAGTATTACCTATATTTTGAGAGAGAGACACCAGGGTTAGTATGAGGCTTACATTGTGGTATCACCTGCATACTGTTTGTATATTTCTGTGCATATAAGGACTGTAGTTTAGTTGTTAATAATTAACTCTGTGATTATGAATCAGTAATTCTGAATAAATCCTTTGATTGTCTTTATATATGGTCTAATCAAAACCCTTCAATATTTTTAAGGATAGATTTTTAGATCGGTAGAATAAATGCTCCTGACATTTCTTCCCCACATGAGCAGAAAACTATCTGTGCAAGAATTATTGCAACTTGCTGTCACCCTTTTTAAATACACATAAATAATGGCAAGGTGTGACTAAAAAAAACACAAAAGCATGATACATTCTTTTCAATCTCTGTATTTGTCCTTGTGAATAAAAGTGTTGTTTTGGCATTCTTTATTCATTCCAAGACATCTATAAACCAAGCTTTGTGCTAGGCTGACTGTACCAAGCGATATGGGTATCAATAAAAAGGATCTTTAATAGCATTGATTAAAACATTGTCAATTTGGAACTGACAAAATAAATATTTCTGAAAAACAATAAACCAGGCAAAGAAAATATGGTTGGCATGTTCGGTTCCACTATGATAGGAAGTCACATTGGAGACCCCAATGAACCACACTCTTCTTCATTCACACTATTGTGCAATCGCTGCCCATGCTGATTTGAGCTTAGCTAGGTGGTGACTTCTAAATATGAATGAGTTCTTAGCAATGTAATGTGAGCGGAGGTTCATACGCACTGTTTTAAACTGAATGATTATGTCTTCACTCCAAATTCATATGCTAAAACCCTAACCTCCAATGTGACTGTATTTGGTAATAGGTCCTTTAATGGAAATAATTACAGTTAAATGAGGTTGAAAGAGAGAACACTAATAAGATAGGATTAGTGTCCTTCTAAAAAGAGCCATCATAGAGAGAATTCAGCAGTTCACAAACCAAGAAGAAGTCTCTTAGCAAAAAATGAATTGATTTTGAAATGAAATGTCTTGGACTTCTGGCCTCCAGAGCTCTGAGAAATAAATTTCTGTTGGTAAATCTATCCAGTCTGTGGTATTTTGTCATGGCTGTCTGACATGACTAACAAACACATACACTTTTGCATGATTTGTAGTGTGAAACTGTAGTCAGACCATTTTGGAATTCCAGATTATTACCCCTTTGTGGAAAGCCTGCATGAAGTAGCCCTGGGTGTGAGGCACTCTGCTGTGGAAGAAAGTGGAAGAAAATTGAGAACCCCTTTCACATGCAGTCATCTGAATGACTCAGCTGACACAATATGCACCAGAAGACCCATCAGATTTACCCAAAAGAAGTAAAACAAATATTAAATTGTTGTTATTTTAAGCCACTAAAGTTTGTGATTTTTTTTGCAGCAATTGTTTACTAAAATAGGCTGTGTTTGGGAATATGCTAAGAGTTCAGTAATGGATAAAAAGTAAAGTAAAAAACAAGGTAAGGAAAAGACACAATGCATTATAAATACTATCAAAAAGACAATTTATAATGGAATTAATAGAATACTAGTATAAAAATGTACTCTTTGTGTTTAGATAAACAAAATTTAAATGTTAGCATATGTCTTTTTCCTCTAATGACTAAAACACAACACTCTGCAAATTGTCTAGAATATGACACCAGACCAAACTCTTGATTTGAGACAGAAAACAATCTATTTCAATTCCTTCAAGTCTGCTAGGGTGTTGTCCAGGTATAAATAGGCATGTGCAACAGAACTGTGGTTTAGTGGTTTCATGTTGGATATATGTAAGATGGTTGTGGCAGACCTGTGATTATGTTATTTGTGGAGTTTTTGCATATTTAATTCCGTGCATATTTACATAGGATAGTTTATGGCTGACCAAATTAGGTGTAATCCTGTTTCAATATCCCATGAGTAGTTCTAATGTTTTAACACGGGCTTTTATACTCATTATCAGACCAAGGTTTACAGTTTTACAAACCAATACTCCATTTCCCAAGCCAGGAACCCTCACATTACACTATTTATGGTTGAAGAAAATTATACTCTTTTTATAATATACAAAAAAAATGCTTATTGGTAAAGATAAAAAAGTGGAAAATATATAATACACACACATATGTTTATATATAATCTTCATGATTATCTGGAAATTCTTTCATTTAGTGATAGATAGATAGATAGAGATATAGATATATGATTTCCAAATGATTTCTGACTTTGTAGTGTGTAAATTGTAAGATATATATTATTATTAAATTAAGTAAAATAACTTTGTTATTAAGCTTCCAGCACTGGGCCATCTGAAATCTCAGCCAAGTACCCCCAAGTGAAAAGGATTTGAACACCTAACTATAATAGCAAAATAGTGCAATATTTAAGCAGCCATTAGAAAGCTTTTATTATATTGAGGTAACATTTTTAATATAATATTGAAGGTATAAATTTCAGGAGAGTGCTTCATACCTCAACAAATATATATACCATTCCATGCCCAACACCAAAGCTCACCTAATTGACCCATTCTATTCTACCATTTCCATGCCCCTTCCTTCCCCTATGATAACCACCATTCCTTTGTCAATCTAAGGCTTTGTTTTTGTTTTGTTCACTCACATTGTTTCTTTTTATTCTACATATGAATGGAATCATATGTTACTTGTCTTTCTCATTCTAATTTATTTAACTTAGGGTAATACATTCAAATTTCATCCATAAGGTCACAAATGGCAGGATTTCATATTTTTTATAGCTGAGTAGTATTACATTGTGTATATACATTTCATCAACTTTTTCTTTTCATCTGTCATTGGGCACTTAGATTATTTTCACTATTGTGAATATTGCTACAATGAACTTAAAGGTGCACGTGTAAAATGCAACAGAAATATCTAGTGTGTTCCTTCAAATGTATACCATATTCTTAGTTGTTTATTCATGACATTATTAATTTTAATAATAGAAAACTTGAAATGTATATATTTAAGTCCATACATGTTCTTAGAACAAAGACCTTACTTAATGACATGTCTGATTAAAATAAAAAAAAAAAAAAGACAAGGGCCTCCCTGGTGGCGCAGCGGTTGAGCACTGCGCTGTGGAGCTGTCAGCAGTGCATGATGCGGGTTCAACGCCCAGCCCAGGAGAATCCCACATGGTGCGGCAGACCTCTCCTGCCTTGCCCGCTGCTCCCCTCAGCAGTGTATTTCTGATCTGCCTGTTCTACTCCCCACTCTGTCTCTGGTGGGCCCTCTCACCACCCCATGCCTCTGTCTTGTACCCCAGCTTGTATAAATAAATCTTTAAAAAAAAAAAAGACAAGAATATTCAGAGGTAGATTAATTGTGCTTCTGTATTAGAAAACTCACCTTAGAAAAATCAAAGTAAATTTACAGCATATGTTAAAAAATGTTAATGTTCTGTTTGCTTAATAAACCAGGTTTGGTCTGTAATCTTTGGTTAATAGCTTCAATGTATTTTTCATTATGTTTTATATGATGTGTCTATTTTTCTCAGTATATCTGAGGGAAGCTATTAAATCATAACATTTAGCAAATATTCTCATTCATATTTCTGTAATAAAATTGTATCATTCCTTTCTGTATCATAATGGCATTAATCTTATTTTGAATCAAATTTTGAAAGCATTTAGGAAAGATTTTATGACTCTGAAGAAAAATTAAGGCACATATAATCTACAGTCTTACATTTTATTAAACAGGATTTGCAATCTTAAAAAAAGTACTTAATCCTTTCAATCAATATATTTTTTAAAATTCAAGAATTCAGTATTAAAGGAATCGTAAATAGAGACCCAATCTAGATAGTTAGAGAATGAAGAAATTCCCAAAGCTATCGTATCTTATTGGAATATTGCTCTTACCAAATAAAACAGAAGAAACAGTTGTCTGCTGACAGTTATATGCACATGGCTCTGGTGAGAAGGAAATGCTATGAGTCCCTGATGCCCATGTTAATCTTCAAAACATGTTTTCATTGAAAAGAGTGTGATTAGGAAACTATTTTTATAAAATAAGTCACGTTCTTATGGGAATGCATCATGAGTTAGACAAATATGCCTTTCCTGCTTTTTTATAATTTATCTTATTCTTAAACATTCTTTATCCATAGAATAATGGTATAGCTTTGGTGATTTAGGCTTTTGTAACCTTTATCACCAGTATTTGTTCCTAGAGAAAAAACAATAAAGATTGTCCATTTCCACCAGTATCCATACTAAACATCTCTAACAGTAATTTTTATTGACTAAACTATAGACCCATAACTAGAGCAAAGGAGGTGAGACAAATTTAGTTGTGGTAGATAACACTGTTTTCAAAAGAAAGGGCTAATAAGCTAATGGAAGTAGATATTTACTACTTTATATTTAGAAAGAAAAGTAAAATATCTTTATTGTAGTTTAAAATCAAATGGTAAAAGAGACAGAACTGCCTTTATACCGTCCAGGAAGTAGGAACCTTAGCGGTTTCACAGACAAAAACTGGAAGATATGGCATTCTTTTATAACCATAAACCACTTAATTTAGTGACTGGCAAATAGTCCACAATAGGACATGGAGCAAGTGTACAGTTGAATGAATAAAAGGCAAACTTGAACAACTCATTGGAATACTTGCTGTGTTAAGCCTTATTATAAGGGCAAAATCTTTAAATTCTAGGAATAAAATGGCCTCGTATTTATATTTGGGGATTTAAACCCTATTGGGACTATAATCCGTATCAATAAAATTATGCTAAAAATCTAGTAGATGATGATTTTATCATATGAAACATGTCAGCACAGTAGTCTAGAAATAAAAGGAAAGGCAAAATGATTAATTACTGATAGTCTATAATAGTTGATAAAGGATCAGAAATACTATTTTTAAAGATAATTTACCTTGGACTTTAAAGATGAATAGGGGACTTGTTAATTCTCATAAAGAGATCGTGTTCAAGAATAAAATTATTCCATATATGACTTACTATCATTTAAAGCAATCAGTAATGGCATTAATTCATGTAGCAGGCATTATTGAGTCCCTACAATATTACATAGTTATAGGGATGAAACAAACATTTCTCATTCAGTTACATTTATATGGAAAGGATCAAACAAATAGAGGAAGTATAAAAGAGAAAAATACAGATCCAGAAATATACAAGCATTATGAGTATTGATTATTGTCTTCTACAAGAACAAAATTAAAATTTTCCTTAGAGTATGGGTAATCATTGCCATAAGCAATATCACATAAGCAACATGAGCTTTATGAGAGCACTTTATGACCAGAGACTCAATATAATTGTGGTAATTTAAATCCTGGAGAAAATCAAATTGAAGAATTTACTTGACAATTCATCTTTGCTCTATAAATTAGGATATCAAAAATCATACCAGTAGAATTGACAGAAATGGGTATTAATTTATGTATGTTAGCATCATCCATTTTTATTATACACATTATTGTCAATAAAAACTGGGATTTCAAATAAATGACATAATTAAATACATGATATGAGTGAGGCTCTGTAGTTGGTTGATATGTAGAGTTATTTAAATAGCTTTACACCATATAGGAAAATTGTATATCATTATTGAAACCTATACCTGTAGTTACATTTATTGTATTTTTTTCTTTTTTTTAAGTATATATATTTTTATTGTTATTTATGTATTTTACATTTTGTATTCCCCTTGGGTAGCCCACCACCAATTCACCCATAATCCATCTCCATGGTCCCTTGTGTTCTTTTCTATTACATTTTGTTTCCATTTTGTGCCCTTTTCCTTCTCTCCCTCTGCCTCCCCCCCACACCCCACCCCCCCCGCTGATTGTTGATTGTCTCTCTCCTATTTGGTTTCCTTATAGTCCTGTTATAAGTGAAACCATTCGATATTTTTCTCTTTCTTTCTGGCTTATTTCACTGAGTATGATCCCCTCTAATTCCATCCATGTCGCTGCAAATTGCATGTGTTTATCTTCTTTCCATGCTGAATAGTATTCCATTGTGTATATGTACC
>PVIJ01022725.1:0-15527 GCA_004024925.1 Scalopus aquaticus
CCCCTTCCCATCTTTACTGAAATGTCACCTCCTCGATGAGGCTTCCCATCCACCCTATTTCATTAAGACACACCTCTCCCTGACCTGCTGGCCTGGCCCCACCCCTGCACACCGCCTGTCCTCTTCTGACATACTAATGCTCTCCATGTTTGTTATCTGACCCTCCCAGTAGAACACAAGTTCCATGAGATTCTCATTATTTCGAGTGCTACACTGCACGGCACCTCACCTCCCAAACACCTGTCCACCCCCCCAGCCCCACCCAGCTACACAGTCTGCCCTCAGCACACAGCCCAGACCAGCACCTTCCGCACACCCCCCACCCCCACCAAGAAGGGGACCTTTGGTGAACATACCGGCCAGCGGCACCCCAGATACCACATTCTACCCCAGTGCAGCCCGTGGCAGCAGCATCCTGTCGCTGTGAGCCTGAAGACTCAGCACTCAGGCCCTGCTCCAGACCCCTGCTCAGAATGCGCATCTCAGCCAGATACCCAAGCGCCATGCGAGCCTGTCAAAGTTAGAGAAGCTCTGCTGGGCCGCATCACGGCCTGCGGCCTTGAGGAGGGCCTGGGCAGACGGCAGGGGTCGGCGTGCCAGCCCGCGCCACCCGAGGTCAGGGGCCCAGCACTGGCATCAGCTCCTTCGCGGCACTGCGCCAGCACACACTGCACCACCCCACGGTGCCATGACAGCTACACTTCAGCACCCAAATTACAGCCCTTTATAAATAGGGTAGTAACTTACACAACAACCAATTTATTCGAGAAACCCTGCTGTGCATGAGAAAAACACCCCGTGCTCTCAGCTGTATCCCTGCAGCAGCCCTACAGCCCTCAGCCCAGGGCACCACTGCAGCCTGTGCTGCAGTCAACCCTTCATTCACTCAGTCAAAATTATTAAGCACCTGTTGTGTGCTAAACCTTATTCCAGGCAGGAATTTGACACTCAAAATGTAGTCACCGTCTCTTCATCTAGTGGCAGACAGAATCGCAACTCAGGGAGAAGGGTTTATTGATGGGGGCACTGATGATCCTACTCAGGAATCAACACAAGCCTCCTGAGGAGGTGACCTTCTGATCTGACCGGGGAAGGAGCAAGGCACCAGGAGGGGCAGGTGGGGGTGAGGGGGCAGGGCCTTGGGCACCCCAGGCAAAGGCTCCGCAGGGACAGAGCAGGAAGGGCTCAGGAACACTGGTTCTTGGAGTCAGGCGCTGACGCTGGATCTTGGAAGACCCCCAAAGCCAAGCATGCTAAGTGACAGCACCAATATCCTGGGGGGCAGCAGACAGTCATCAGGGGTGCTTTATGCAAAAGCAATGACTTAATCAAGTGCACATTGGAAAGAGAAAGTGACTCTGCACCCTGAAATCATACAGCAGAGCTGGTGGACCCTAGCAGTTTGAACAATACCGCGAACAGCTCCTCGCCATGATAAGAGACAGCACCAAGAACAACCTAAAAAAACCATTTAAAGTTATTTTAATGAACCTCCCATAATAGTACCCTTCACTGATATTTGACTACAATCCACGTATTGCCCTGTGTGTTTCTCCAGCTGAGCTCTACTTAATAGCATGAATCAGGCGCTGGCAGGCGCACGCAGGCCCTCTCCTGTGCCACACGGTGCAGGGCTCTGCACCCTCCCCCAACCTTTCAGGAGGTGTGGGGAAGAGGAAGTGTGGAGTCCCAGTGGGGGTGGGTGCTCTTGGGCTGGCACCGGCCACGTGACAGGCATCTGTGCAGGTTGAATGAGATGAGTGAGTAGGTGGCGGAGCCGTTATTATTACTTCTAATTCAGTCTAAGGAGATCAAAGGCAGCGCCTGCCTCCCCTTAGAGCTGGGACAGAACATCTTGACGTGCACAGCCCAGACCAGTCGCCGCACTTTGAAAGTCATTTTCAAATCCACCCAAGGAAATTCAAGACGCTGGCTGGCTAGAAACCATATCGAAAGTCAGACAGCTGGAGGATCCTGTTAGCATTACTAGTGACTAGTCTTTTTTATACTACCCGTGATGACAACAGCTACTTTTTCTGGAGCAACATCAATGATGGACCTTTTATTTTTTTCCCCTTTAAAAAATTTTTTTATATATACTTTGCATCATTCTTCCTTTCTGTGCAATGTGTGCTTTTTCGTCTCAGGAGGAGTCCACATAAAATGCCCACCACCAATTCACCTGGGCACCATCACCACAGTCCCTTGTGCTCTTCCCTTCCCTCCCCTGCAGAGTGTATCCAATTTATTTGCCTGTTCATTTTATTTTTTAATTTATTTTAATTTTTCCTGATCCCTTATTTGTTTCCTCTACATTCCTCCTGTAAGTGAAACCATTTGATATTTTTCTTTTTCTTTCTGTCTTATTTCACTGAGCATAATCGCTTCCAGCTCCATTTGATGGACCTTTATATTCATTATTGTTAGCAGGTATATTCAAAGCACTGAAACAGTCAGCTCGGACTCTGGTTGTAAACAACCAGTACTAACAGGGACTAGTTAAATATAACCTGAGTAATCACTGCCCCAGAGGTTACAGAGTAGCCAGCCCATGGGTTCTTGTGGCTCACAGGTGTTTTATTTATTTAACTTGAACTGTGTTCAACTTTTTAAAGATTTGTTGCTGGGTTATCAAAATAAATAGTGAGATCTCATATAAAAATCCTGATGATGGAGCGCCTCCCTGGTAATGCAAGGGGTTAAGTCTCAGCACTATGAAGCTATCACCAGCCACTGCAGCATGAGTTCAATCCCCAGCCAGGGAGATTTCCACATGGCACAGCAGACCACTCCTACCTCGCCCGCTGCTCCCCTCAGCAGTGTGTTTCAGTAGATCTGCCTGTTCTGCTCTCCACTCTGTCTGGCGAATCCCCATCCTCCTGCACCTCTGGCCTGCACCCCACCTCTTGTATGTATAACTAAATAAATCTTAAAAAAAAAAAAAACTCTGGATGATGGAGCCATGCAGTACCTCATCCCTGCAGGGCAAACCTGGCTAGTTCTTGCTGGTTCATTGGAGGGGCCCAGATAAGGCATGTTCTTAGCATGATAATACGAAAAGACAATCATCAGTAATGATCAGCAGGATGTGCTAACTGTTCAGCCAGAGACGAAGATCCGCTGGGCTGTCAGCCAGCTCACCATCTCGCCAGTCGGCCTCTGTCTCCACTGCTTTCCCCTCAGCGACACAACCTGCCTGGCCTCTGGAGGTGTACATCTGAGTCTGTGACCTGTTTCTGGCAGCTACCACCTCTTCCCTGGCTTAAGAGAGCCAGTCTTCCGCTTAAGAGATCTTTCTCCTAGCTGCATTCCTCTGGCCTCCGCCTTGCCTCCCTGCTTGAGATTGCAAAGCTGAACTCTAAGCGGTGATTCTCAGTCTGGAGCGAGCATCAGTTTCACCCAAACGGTCCCACCCCCAGGATTTTGCTGTCCGTAGGTGACAATGATACTGCTGGTCTGGGGACCAAACCACTGATTTACAGCTAAGGAATGAACCCCAAATGCCACTGGGTTCGATGCTGGTGGGTTGGGGGCATGTGCATCTCTCCTCTGGCCAAGCGAGGAGAGAGGGCTCCATACTCTAAGACCTCACGGATGGCTCTGCGAACACAAGTGAGCTGTGTGTCCCGTCTGGGTTCCCAGCGTCCTGAAGGAAGAACCACCTCTTCCCTTCCAGATTGTCCTTTGGTCTTTTTCCAAACGGCCCAATAAACATGATGATACTGCCCAGGGCATGCAAGACCCCGCCACAGCCCCATGGACACACGTGGACATTATCTTAAGGGACAGTATCAGCAGGTCTTGATACCATTCTGCCCCTCCTAGGCCCTGCGTGAGGGACACTGATCAATGTTTGACGCTGATAACAAATGCAATGATCAACTCTCTAGAGTTCCTACTATGTGCCAGACATGTATCAATGCTTGATGGTGGAATTATCATTGCAAATTGCTATGATAGTTACTCTTACATCACAGAGGATGAGCTAGAGAGCAGAATGGGAACTGACTCGTCCAAGTTCACCAGCTCTAGAATCAAGGGAGTATTTGTTGGACCCACTGTATGCACTGAGCTCAGACACTCTTAGGCAGACTGCAATCCCGGGTCTGGATTTAAAGATGGGTGTTGATTACTTAGAGGACAATAAGCACCTGCTTGCTGATGGGGGTGGGGAGGGGGCGGATATTTAGCCTGGAAATCAGAGGATTAGGAGCAATAGACAAGCATCTGTAAGTGTCTGAAGGGCGCTCTGCAGAGAAAGAGGCTGGATGGCTGGGCTGGACCAGCAATGGCAGTTTGGGAGAGTTGACTGGCTATCAGTATGTGGTTTGCAATAATTAAAAGGGCCACACAGTGGAACTGGCTGCCTCTGCAAGGTCTGGCTTCCTTCCCCCAGGAAGCATCCAGAGAGAAAGAGGACTCGTCACACACTGACTGAGTGACCTTGGACTTTGGACTGAGTGACCTTGGACTGAGAATAGCAGCACCTGCGTGCACATGGTGTTGTGAGGACGTGATTAGTTGCTACATGTGAAGTGCTTAGGATGGTGCCCGGCACATAATAAGTGATGGAGAAATTAATAATATCCAAGGCAACTATAATCATCACCATTTGCTTCATCCGAACACCAGAGACCCTTACATTTTAGGTTTCAATGACAATGTTTAGGTTCACTTTTCAGCTCAGCTGGTGGTTTTATAACCCATAATAAAGCCACCAGGACTCTGCTCTCCTTAATCTCACACAGAAATATCCTCCCGACAGAATCACAGTTCTGATTAATTCAGGTGCAAACTCTTTCTCCCCAGTGCTGACAGGAGCTCCCTGCCGAGACTGTGGGGCTGAAAAGCCCCCCGTGTGTGTGGCGGAGTGAAGTGCGAGACGTCTTCTTACAGTACAGAAACCACCTTGGAGCCGGGGCTCCCCAGAGCCTGCGGGAGGCCCCGAGCGCCTCAGCCTCAGCTGTTTCACCTTGGGTGGGAGCCGGCTGGTAGACCTGTCTTATTTACTGACTCAGAGTGAACGTTTCAGAATTCAATTTAAATACCATTGAAATAAACAACGTGACCTTTTCAACGTCAGTATGAAGAGAACGACACAGTCGGACGGAGGAAAGAACGACGGCAAAATTACATTCCTTATCGCAGTCCAGAAATGGATCTGGACTCTTCACCAAAGAACCATTCTCAAAAGATGCCAGCTAAGGCCATTACAGGAACTGGATAGACAGAACAGAGACTTGACAGCCAGCATCTTCCCCGTGTTGGGAGCTGGGCTGTATGCATGGAAGTCTTCGCTTTTGTACCCAGTGACTTTGGGCAAAGATCTGAGCACCTAGAGACTTATTCGAGTAGAGGCACCAATGTCTGTCCCTTACGGAACATTCAGAGTGTGAGAGGGAACAAGTGGGTTACGTGTGTCGACACAACAGCCGCAGGGGACAGGCTACTTACAGCTTTTGGCTTATACGGGGGCTGAATCTCCTTGCGTTCAAGTTTCTCCCAATCGATATATCGGAAAAATGCGTGCTCTTTGATGTCACGTTCGCCTTCAGGTCCACAGCCCAGGCGTTTGCCTGGGTGTTTGGTCATCAGCTTCGGGAGAAAGAAAAATGTTGAATTTAATGCACTTCAAGAAGAGGAGAGGAGACACTCAGAGGGCTGACTCCCTCAATGAAGGAAGCACAATGAAGAGCCTCAACTAATTTTTCTTTTTTGCCTTCCAGCCCAGCAATAACTTCCTAGCCAAATCTTTATAAAAGGAGGACCTGACAGTGACTTCTGCTGCTACTTACCCAAGATTATTCCTTATGGAAAGGACATAAAGCTGAATGTGGCCGTGAACTCCAACTTACAAATGCCACATGACGCCTTCTGATTGAATATGTTTTATGCAATTACTGGTACATTTAATGAGAACAGTTTCAACATCTTTAAATACCCTCCCTCCCACCACAAGGAAACTGGAGTTTGACCAAGGCAAAGGCCACATTGATTCACATATTTGCATTCCTCAGTAAAGCACTTGTGAAAATGACAAAACAGAAGAAAAAATATTAGTCAAATGGACCCAAGTTTCAAGTAATTACTTTCTGAAATCTCATTAAATAGTCAAAACCAAGCCCAGCTCATTTCCCTTGTATCACACATTATACTAAACTCCGCTGAGGTTTCTTTGGTGTTCCATTTAAATTACTTAATTATCAAGCCCTCCATCTTTGGGTCTCTGAGCCAGGGCTAAATAACAAGATGAATAGATGCTCCAAGATGAAACCAGACAGGCTTCCTCTTGTAAATGAATCCAAAGCAGCATGGAAATATCTCTGATCTCAAGACTTCAGTGAATGCACAGGGAGTAAAGATGGAGGAGTTGATAATTTGCAGAGAGAGAGAGAGAGAGAGAGAGAGAGAGAGAGAGAGAGAGAGAGAGAGAGAGAGAGCGCAAGCAGTAGGAAGGCATCAAAAGAGGAAACAAGAAACTGGAACAAAAGCAAGAAGCTCCCAGAGTTGACCTGCCATCAAGTAGCCTTTGATGTCAAGGTCCTTAGATTTTTGCCCAGGACAAGGCAGTTGTCAGAGAAGTTCAGCAAGGACTTGAGATGGCAGGTACAGCACCTCTGCCTAACTCCAAATCATGAGCTTTTAAGACAAATGAGAAAACTCTTTGCATGTGGGATCCCCGGGGATAATTGTGGATTGGTTTGGTCAGAAAAGTTTTATGGAGGGCAAGCACATTGGGCCAAGCCTTACCATAGAAGTGAATCTAAGATGGGAGGAGAGAAAGGCCTAGGAGGACTCGGCGAGCCTGCTGCCAAAATCAGGGGTGGTTTTTGGGTACTGAACCCCTCCTATGTGCCCCAGCTCTGTGCAAAAGGCACATGACTCTCCTCCTGGTGACAAGACTTTGAAGCCTCAGCCACTATTATTTTCCCTTGTGTAGATGAAGCAACTGGGCCTGGCGTAGTGATCTGCCCCAGGCACACAGCTAAGGGGCAGAGCTGCGCACTGACACAGCTGGCCCCGGAGCCCTGCTGCCCTGCCCTGCACGGTCCAAACTCTGCTTGTGTCCCCAGTGTGCAGCCAGTGTGAGCTTGCCTCTGCTTTAAGTTTGTTCAAAGTGGGAGTGGCAATCCAAGCAGTTGTACTACATTTTTTGGGTACAAAATAGGGTCTTCAGAGGGATGAATACATACAGGACATTTTCAGCCAGACAGGAGATCACTGTCAAAAGCCTGGCCCAGTTTCAGTGTAAGCAGAAGACGCCCAGTGAAGAAAAGTCACTGCAGATACATCCTGCACTGATGCGAGTTTCCGCCCAGTGTCCACGCTCCGCGCGGACGTGCCCGGGGCCACGAAGACAGCTGCGCCTAATCACTGTTCCCCTCTGATCCCCTCCCAGACCATCATCAGGGCCCAGGGTTCAGGAGGAAGCGTTCGACTGTGGATTTGAGCGTCTCCTTCTTTGGAGCATCGACCTTGAGGAAAGTGCATATGCTGGACTCTGGCCCACTTGGTTCAGAAAGATCCCCACCCTGATGGTCAGAAAGCCATGCCCATTAATCCTGAAGGTTATGGGTCCTAAATTAACAGAAATCTGCTCTACTGGGGAAACTGCTAATTGGAGCTGAAGCTGAATGCAGCTGGCCTGGAAAAATCCCCTTGCCTCCAGGACCCACATAGAGCTCCTCGCTGCCCAGCAGGGTGGAGTTGTGAAGGGGAAGATCTTGAGCACACATGGAGGACCTACTATGTGCCAACACCATGCAGTGAGTTTTGTCTCATATCACCTTATTTAAAGCTCTCAAAAACTGGTCAATGAGCATGACTATTACTCCATTTTCAGAAACAAAAGAAACAGGAGTCTAAAGATTTAAAGTAAGCTCAAGGCCATGTGCTAGGGAAGTGGAAGGGTCCAGATTTGTAAGGGTCTTGATTTCCCAACCCCCCACCTTTGCAAATTCCTCTCTCGGGGGTGGAAAATTCAAATGCCAAGAGGAGCCTGGTGTGCAACACAGTAGTGCCAGCATTAGTAATAGAAATAATAATAGTCCAAGGGTTTTAGAGCAGAGTGCCAGATTCTGTTCTAAGTGATTTGCATGTATTAACTCATTTACTCTCCAAAGAACCCTATATGTAGTACTATCATTATCCCCAATCTACAGATGAGGTTGGATAACTTCCCTGCCGTCATAGGGCACAGTGCCGGGACTAGGGCTTGAACAGAGATGGGATATTTACAAATGGGGGTGGGGGCATGCCCTATCTAACAGGGACGCTGGCTGCTAACCCAGCTCACTGATGCTTTGCAGGAACTTCAGACCTTCATGTTGAGGCTAGATTTTTCAAGAGAAACTGGAAATCTGAATGTTTATGGGAAATTCCCTGATCTTGCAATATTGGCAATTATTAAGCAATCTAAAACCTCCTTCTTCTCCCTCAACCCCCATATGATATCTGCAAGGATCTGACCTGAACTTCCTCCTGTCCTCTTTTTTCCAAGGGCCTTGCTTAGCTCCTAATGAACCTGGGGTCTCCACTCTTTCTCATTTCCCTTCTCCCTGCTTCATACCCTCAAATAAAGTATTTTCAACCAGTTCACTTTAAGATGTTAGATATTCAAAAGGCATATGAAAAATGTCCCATCCGAAATACTGGACATTTACATAGCAGACAATTTGATAACTGTGGGGGCAAGGCAGGCACAGGGTGGGCAGGTTCACTGTCGATTCAGCCAAATGGAAAAGGAATCTTGGAGCCTTAGGTAGATCTGACAGGCCTTTAATGCTGCAGTGGGGGACCAGATACAGGCAGACCAGCAAGCAGGGAGGCAGGGAGGCAGGGAGGCAGGGAGGCTGGGTGGCTGGGAGGCAGGGAAGCTTGGAGGCAGGGAGGCTGGGAGGCAGGGAGGCAGGAAAGCAGGGAGGCTGGGAGGCTGGGAGGCAGGGAGGCTGGGAGGTTGGGAGGCTGGGAGGTTGGAAGGCAGGGAGGCTGAGAGGCTGGGAGGCAGGAAAGCAGGGAGGTTGGGATGCAGGGAGGCTGGGAGGCAGTGAGGCTGGGAGGCAAGTAGCAACCAAGCCTCCCAGTCCCCACAGTCTCCCATGATCTTTGCATTCTCAGCCAGAGCATCTGCACTTACAGGTACACTCCCAAGGGCTTTTTTACAATAACACATTTTCACGTGTGGGTAATGAAACCCGGGAAGAAAGCAAGGCCGCAGGTGGCCATAGGCTAGTGGCGGGGAGGAGAAAAAAGCCTGTTATTTCATTTTCCCTACAATAACTTAAACACTTGCAAAAGCCAGTGGACATCAATAAACATCCCAAGGGCCCTGAATTCAAGAGGGAGGGGGATGGAAAGGGACAAGGGGGCACCCAGGGTCCAGGTGGAGTGGGGGGAAGATACTCCCTTAAACATTTCCATCAATCTTTAAAAAAAAAGATGTTAGGGATGGGGATGGATGCATATGTGTTTTTCCCCAAGAATATTTTCAGCCTAGTCTCTGCAGTTGAAACACAAAAGGTAGGTGATTCACTAATAGCAGGATTCTAGGAGGTGTGACAAGCTGTTTCTACACTGAGACTTGCCCCACTATCCCAAGCGGCTCTCCTCCACCAGAGCCAGCCCATGCAGGCACCTGACCGGCCAGGAAGAGCAGGTCTGGGGCTGGCAGAGGGAATCTGCAAACACTCCAAGGACCAGGGTCCAGCAGCCCTGGTTTATTTCAGATGCACAGGTGGGCACCTGCTGTGGAGGTGTGGCTGTGTGCAACCCTGCACCGGGCCTTGGGACGGCCAACGCTTCCTGGAGGCAGCTGCCCAGGCCTGTTTGCTGGGGTCTCATCGCGTTGCTTTCACGCTCTCAGTGGTGAAGAGACACCACTTTTGGATAATGTTGCACAGTGGTTGTGAAGCCACATGAGACCCCTGCAAAACACAGATATCCAGACGTCCTCTCGGAGGTGACAGAGAGAGGCACATTCTGAAAAAACACTTCAGGTCCATCTGAGGGGACCAAAGGTAAGGACCATGATTTCCAGGGACTCACACAGCTCCCTGCGAGCACACCTGGGCTTAAGACCTGGCATATAACAAGCAGTCCCCACCCCTATTTTCTGCACAAATGCAGCTCGCACACGTGCACATGTACAAATGTGCATGCGTGTGTCTGGGGGGGAAGAGTGGGGTTTAGGGAGACCATGGGGTCAGCTCACCTGAGAATCCCTAAAGCCCAATACTACTTGATCTTTTCCAAGAACAAAAACCAGTCTTAGTATTAGCTGTACACACAGAGCGGAGCTGGGCAAGGCCGGCAGAGCTGAGTAGCGGACCTCTTGTGCCCCTCTGCCCAGGTTCCAGATCTTTGGCAAGGTCTCTATGCTTCCACCTTCATTCACTCAGCAAGCATTCCCCTGTGCTGGCTCGCGCCTGGAGTCCAGCCAGCAGCAAAAGGCTGTTGCAGGCAGGCCTCCACTTTGCTTTTGTGCAAATTAGAAAATAGCTTTCTTTTCTCTGGGAGGCAGCAGCTCTGTGCCAGGGCTCTTGGGTAAGCAAGTGGGTGAGGGCTGAAGTCTAGTCTCCCTCCTCCCTCCCGGGCGAGATGCTCTGGGGCAGGTCCCTGCTATGTGGCAGTCTGGCCACCAGAATGGAAGGGCTCACTTACCCCTTTGCAGATAGCCACGGCTTCCTTGGACATGGACTTTGGATACGCCACATTGTGTTCCATGATGGACTGGAAGAGCTCGTCCTCATCCTCCCCTTCAAAGGGTGCCTGTGGGGCAGAGGAAGGGGGGAGGAGAAGCACTCCTGCCTGAACTCCCGCCCTCACGCCCCCACTGCAGGCCGCCCGCAGTGAGGCCACACTCTGGGGCTTCCAGGAAAAATGCTCAAGGCATTAGGGTGACCCCAGAGTGGTGAGAGTCAGCGGCTCAGAGGATGTAGGAGCTGGGATCAGACGCTGTCTTCAAATTAGAAACTCTGAGGATGAGGGTGGGGGAGGACTTTTCTTACAAATCACTTAAAATTCAATTACCTGCCCAGCCAACATTTCATACAGCAGCACTCCGAATGCCCACCAATCCACCGACTTCCCATAGGGCTGGTAAGCAATTATCTGGAAAACAGAAGGCATCCCGTCAGGGCGGTCTGCGGGCTCTTGTTGAGGCTGGAGACTGAACAGGCACTTCCGTGGCAGTCAGAGTGGAGTGGCACTGGGGGGGTGGGGGTGGAGGGAGAATTCCCTGCCTATGGCAGGGAAGGCTAAGATGGCTGCCTCAGCCCCCAACATCTGCCTGTTAAAGCACTTTGGATGGTGTGCTCTTTTCATTTTAATTCAGCGACTGTGGCATTTTTAAGAAAAGCTGTCTTCATCTCTCAATACAGAAGGAATAACATCCACACAACATGAATATACTCGCTGCTACCGCCCTGTGTGCTCAGAAGTGGCTAAGACGGTAAACTGTTTTTTTAATAATTAGAATTTTAAAGTAGCTACAAATGTAGTAACATCTTATTACCCTTTGACTCTTTATTTAGAAAATTATAGGTAAACAAAGAGAATATAATTAAAATCACCATAATCTTCTATCAAAATAAAAGTATGATTAATATTTGGTCTCTTTCCTTCTCGCTTCTTTTCTATGAGTACATATTAAACTTTGTGTGTGTGTGTGTTTTACATAAACTTAAACAAGTATCCTATTAACTTATTTTTTTTAAAGATTTATTTATTTATACATACAAGCTGGGGTACAGGCCAGAGGCGTGGGACAGCGAGAAGGTCCACCAGAGACAGAGTGGGGAACAGAACAGGCAGATCAGAAACACACTGCTGAGGGGAGCAGCGGGCGAGGCAGGAGAGGTCTGCCGCACCATGTGGGATTCTCCCCGGCTGGGCGTCGAACTCGCATTGCGCGCTGCCGACAGCTCCACAGTGCAGTGCTCAACCGCTGCGCCACCAGGGAGGCCCAAGTATCTTATTAACTTATTAACTTAAATTTCCCATGGTCATATCTATATGTTGACATAATCAGGGGCTTTTGGTTGACGTAATCAGTTTTTACATGTCAGTTTAGAGTGTTGTAGGGTTTTCCTGAAATGTATTTGTATAAATGTGCCTATACAGTGGATGTCCACTGGCCCAGCTCCACTTCCCTCTGCTGGCTCCAGCTTTTAAGTACAGAAACGCCCTCTGAGGACAAAGAGGTGCTGGAGACCGAAGGGAAAGCTTTCCATGATGACACTTGTCACTGCAAGTGTTTTCACACTTTTAAAGTACTTCATGTCTTATTCGATCCTCACAACAACCTAAAAAGTTAATCCTTTTACAAAGGAAAAAAGAGCCTGGGGGAGGTGCAAGAAACTGCCAGAAGTGAAGTGGTTAATTACTGGCCCAGCCACAAAGGAAGGGCTCAGTCCTGAGAGAGGACTTCTCCTGCTTCACAGGAACTTTCAGAGACCACAGATACTGGGTCCCACCTGCAAAGATCCTGACTTGATGGATCTAGGGCACAGTCTGGACACCCCACAATTTAAAAGCTCCCAGGGGCCGTAAAGTGCAGCAAGAGTTGTGGACCAGAGATTATTGAACTCATGGCAAGTTAATTAATTGGTGTCAACCATGGGGAGATCATACAGAATTACCCTTTTAAAGGATTGCTTTTTAATCACTCCAGTAATACACAAATAGGCTTACACCTTGTGTAGATTTTCAATAACTTACAGATTGAGCTAAATTTCCCTTTACCTCAGAGGTAACCAGTGTCATCACATCAGCCCATAAACACCAGGTTTTTATGCTTTTACTTGTACATGCATGTAGTTAGAAAATATAAAGCAGTGTTGTGAATGTTGGTATTTTTCGTAAGTGGAATCAGACAGTCTATGTCCTTCTGTATTTTGATCTTTTTCTATTAATGTCTGGCAGATCTTTGCACATCTACAACTATAGCTAACTCACTCTTTCAAATTGATGCCTACAAGTATTTCATACTATAAATAATTTAGTCTACTGTCCGCTCCCTTACTGGTGTCCATTCCAGTTACAGACATATGTGCTCTGATCTTTTTAAGGGCTGCGTAGTATTTCCTGACATGACACAGAATATTTTAGCTAGCCATTGCTTTATTGAGAGTCAGTGAGGTTGTCTCCTAGTTTTCATTCTTCAATAACTGCTGCAATGAAGAAAGGGATTTGAACACATCTGTGTGTGTGTGTGTGTGTGTGTGTGTGCACACGTGCATGTGTATTACAAACTAGGCTCCTAAAAGAGGTACTTTGGAAAAATAGTATGCCAAGTGATTCTGTTGCATAGGACCTCCCATTGCCATTATTATATAGCAAGTGGCTGAGTCAAAAAAAGAGATCTTTTAGAATGTCCATCTTCAAGCTGCTATGCCAAAACTTCAGTTCCTTTCCTTAAAAATCCAGTAACATGGGCCTCCCCGGTGGCAGAGCGGTTAAGCGCTGTGCTGTGGAGCTGTCGGCAGCAGCAAAGCAAGTTCGATGCCCAGCTGGGGAGATTCCCACATGGCACGGCAGATCTCTCCTGCCTCGCCCGCTGCTCCCCTCAGCAGTGTATTTTGGTCGATCTGCCTGTTCTGCTCCCCGCTCTGTCTCTGGTGAACCCTCTAGCCGCCCCACGCCTCTGGCCTGTACCCCAGCTTGTATGCATAAATAAAATATAATCTTTTTTTTTTTTTAAAAATCCAGTAACAGATTGCAGAATGCCACATTTCCAAGCACCAACTCAGAAGCAGAAAAGGAAAAGGAAAGCTGTAGCATCTGGCACAAACTGTTGTACCACAGCATGAAGGGGATATTCATTCTGCAACTGACCGTCTCTTTGGGAAAGGAGAGAGAGGCACTAGAATGGAATCTGCACCTCTCATTTGTCTTAATCGCAGGACAAAGCATCCTGAGGAGCACAAGGACCATGGCGCGTATCGGCCCAGGGCACTCTCAGCCCCTTCCTCTCGTCCCTCCCTTAACAAACATTTCAGTGTCATAACTGAGGTGTCATATGGCCACCAGCCATAGCAGCTTGACAAAGAATTTTACTGATGAGTGGTGGAAGGTTCTCTTGAGTTTTATTTAACTTTTCTCCCAAACCTTGATGTATTTTGGGCCTGAGCTTCTGGATGTGCGCTAAGTTAATTTGGATGTGTGATCTGAAAGGAATGATTTTGAGTATAAAGAAGGACTGGCCTGAGGTTTGCGTGCCAGGTGCCCCCGCCCCAACCATCCCTGGCCTCCGACGTGGCTATCTGGGGTAGAGGGGAGGGTGTGTGTCTGGGGTCCTGCAGCTCTCACCTCTGGGGCAATGTAGTCTGGGGTGCCGCAGAAGGTCTTGGTTGTCACCCCATCCCAGATGTTCTCCTTACACATGCCGAAATCAGCGATCTTGATGTGGCCTTCAGAATCCAGCATCACGTTGTCAAGTTTTAGGTCACTGCATAGATGGAAGAGTTTAGGGGGTTCATTAAATGCTATTTCTGTCAAGTTAACTGGCAGTCACTGGTTATAGGCAAAAGGCTGTTCTAGGTGTTGGGGGGCACAGTGAGTCCAACCAGTCCTTGTGCCCAGTTGCTCACACTCTGGCAGGGAGATAGAAAAGGGTGCATGGGCTTCTGGGTTCTTCTTTTCTACAGAGCCAACTGCTGAGAGTCTCATGAGGACACAGAGAAACAGCAGCTTTGACCAGAGAGATCCCCAAGAGAGAAAGCTGAATATAGAGTAGGATGTCCATGGAGGCACCTTGTATTTGGACCATTTCAAGAAATGACCTTTGCTACTTAAGGCCCCTTTTATTTCTTAGGAAGATATGGCTCTCACAAAATTTGTACCTAAAAAAAAAATCTCTAAGATAACACAGAAAAAACTGCTCAAGAAAGTCTTACTTAACACCAATTGTTCCGAGCTCTCCTAGCACATGAGCCAGGAGTTCCCATGGATTCCTTAAGTTAAAAAATTTTTGTTGTGCACCCGCTGTGTGATAGGCACCATGCTTGGAGCTAGGAATATACAATGAACATGACAAACGACCATCCTGCTCATGTTCAGATTCAATTCCAGTAAAGAGGAAAAGAAAATTAACAAGTATTCAGATCTAAAGCATGACCAGTACACCTAAAAACTCCATAGAAAACTACTCAAAATAATAGACCAGTTCAGTACAGTAGCAGGATACAAAATCAATGCACAAAACTCAGTAGCCTTCCTATATGCAAACACCCAATCTGAAGAAGAAGAAATTAAGAAATCCATCCCCTTCAAAATCGAAACCAAAAGATTCAAATATCTAGGAATAAATCTAACAAAAGACATAAAGGACTAATACAAAGAAAACTACAAAACTCTGTTGAAAGAAATAGAAGAAGACACAAGAAGATGGAAAGGCATCCCCTGCTCATGGATTGGAAGGATTAACATTATCAAAATGGCAATCCTACCAAAAGCAATTTACAGATTCAATGCTATTCCAATAAAAATCTCAATGACATTCTTCAAAGAAATAGATCGACTACTGATGA